>BRDA01001185.1:10744-22231 GCA_036984385.1 Crenuchus spilurus | reverse complement strand
TATATAAGTTCTACAGTTAAAGACTGTAGTCCATATAATACTATTTTTAGCCTCCCTTCACTTCAGTGGTCAGGACCCTGACTGGGCAGGCCACCACAGAGCAAGTATATTATAAATAATGGATCAGTCTCAGTGCTGAAAAAACACTGATGTGGTGGTGGCGTGTTAATGTGTGCATGAATGGATCAGTTACAACAGAGCTGCTGAAGATTTTAAACACTGACCACTCACTGCCCACTCTATTAGACACAGCTACCTTGTTGCTCCACCTTGTAGATGTTAAGTCACATTTGTTGCTGCACAGTTCATGTTGATCATCCTGGTTGTGCATCTGTCCAGATTTGTTAATGACTGATCTAAGTAGACAAAATGTCCAACAGTTCATCATTTTCTCAATCAGCAGTAAACTTTGTGGTCTTTACTGTTGTCATGACTTGTCTTCATATATAGCTGAAGGCCCATTTTTTTCACTGTATTTTTTAGCTTATAATGACCTTCAGGTCTTCCTGATGTTCTGATATGAGCGTTGTGTCATCTGCTTATCAAAGGTTATTGATGTTTTTTCCACCAATCTTGCTTCTTTCATGATAAGTTCATTTGATATGTGCAGTTTTTGTAAAGCTATGGTGACAGCAGGCAGCCTTGTCTTACTCCTTCGCTAATATTGAACCAGTCTGTTTGTATATTTTCTGTGATATAGTATATCAGAGTATAGAGATTCCTCATTAAAACAATGGGATGCTCTGGTATCCCCATCTTCCAGAGGACGTTTCTTGATTTTGTGTGGCTAACAGTGTCGACAGCTTTGCTGTAGTCAATGCGAAAGATATTGACTTCCACCTTGAACTTTCCCATAATCCAGCATACATCAGTGAAGATTTCTCACATTCCTCTGCCTTTCCTGAATCCTGCTTGAACATGTGGAAGTTCTCTTAAAATGTAGTCTAATGACCTCTTAAGTAAAATGATCTACACTCTAGTAATGGTGGACTACAATTAAAACTTCTCTGTTGAGCTCAGAATTACTACCACATTTTCATGCATAATACATTTGAGACCTCTTAAATGAATGTCCCACTACTGAACCCCACCCACACAAGTTCTAGTTCAGATAGGTGGGCGAGTGAGGAGTAGCTTGTCAAAAATACATTACTCTTTTTAAAAGGACTGTAAGTCTTTTTTGCTTCTTCTTTTTTGACTCAGCAAAGCTGTTGCCTTTAGCCACATGAAACAGTTTTATCAGCTTGTGGCTTAAGTTTGGCCCACAATTTGCTGGGTGGAAACTGACTGAATCATACTTTGAGAGTAGGCGACCCACAGGTGATGTAAAAAGAGAGAACAAATGCAACAGATGTATAGTACTTCATAGATTGTGACAATGTACATACTTATTTATTTACCAACTTTGAGTAAACAAGCAAGCTTTATTAATATACTGTGTACTTAAGGCCAGTGATACAGATACATTCACAGATGAAGTGAATAACATTGAATTTGTCATTGCAGAGGCATGTGAAAGTCTGGGATATATAAATAAGCGAGCACACCAGTCAGTTGTAGCAGGGTGTAAAACCATCATCATGGGGAAAGGATGTGAAGTGACTGATGTCCAAAAGGATATAATAGGGTACCGGGTGAAGGGTGGAAGAATCTCAGAAATCACTAACTTTGTGGGATGTTCTAGAGCTGCTGAAGATGTACCAAGGATTGACTTCTAGTACATTAGTTTCTCCCAAACAGTCTCTAGACACCTCCAGTACGTGGTATAGAGCAATTGATGCACAACAGTGGACAACTTAACCTCTAAAATGAACACAGAAGCAAAGAGGAACGTGTCAGGGATCTA
The DNA here is from genome assembly GCA_036984385.1 of Crenuchus spilurus. Taxonomy (NCBI): domain Eukaryota; kingdom Metazoa; phylum Chordata; class Actinopteri; order Characiformes; family Crenuchidae; genus Crenuchus; species Crenuchus spilurus. The sequence continues at coordinate 20,385 of BRDA01001185.1, read as the reverse complement.
TTTATGGACAATGATAACGTCTGGGCATGCAAAGCAGACACATGATTAAGGCGGTCATCATTTTCTGATATGACTGCATAATGTGTGTGCGTGCGGGAGGGTGTTTGTTACTTTAAATGACCGGTTTTGATTAACTGGCCTGCCTGTTGTTACTGTCTTGGACTCTTCTCAAAACTTCAGTATGAGTGGGTGGGGTTAAACTGAAACTTAGTGTTCATGACATCACAAAGACAATTAATTCAAATTAAGCTGGTTTTACAGAATATATATATATATATATATATATATATATATATATATATATTACAAACTAGGAAGTGAGTAATGTTTAAATATTATACTTAAACTAATTTTTAATTCATTCCAACTATACTTGGACCCAGAACAATTCAGGTGTGGTGTAGGTTAATATTAGCAGCATATTCATTTATATTTTAAGTGATCTGAAGCAAGGGGGATATTGTTTGTGCTCTTTGAGCAGTTGCAGGCTCGTTTGCATTGAATATTGGATTATGATAAGGACTGTGGATTATGGAGATCTTTAATTTCTTGTTTATTATCCTGGCATCTCATGTAGCCTGACTAACAGACAACACAATCTGCTGCTGTTGCAGTGCAACAAAAATCATTGACTAACTCAGAGTAGTCATCATGTCCTACTGCCCACCGTCTCTCATTCACCCACGCTGCTCAGACAGTTGGTCTTTTGATGACTTTTTCTAATAAGCAATTCTGAAAACCCCTCTATTCATTTATATAGTCGTGGGAGAAGTATCCATCTCCTACGCACAAATATAATGCTGTTACATTCATTTCCCAATGATAAAGCATTTTAAAGTCACTGCCTGTCTTTTTCTTAGAGCCAGTGTCAATGAATGTCTCTGTAATCACTCATCATTCACAACTATTATTATTATTATTATTAAGTGCTGACAAATTGAGTTTGACTTTTGGTCACCATACAGATGGTGTTTCTCCAGAACATCCTATCTTCTGTTTGGGTCTTCAGGTAGCGCGTGCATGATTCCTCTGATTGTATCCATCCATCTTGTTGCTGGTACTCTTCCTCTTTCATCCTCAACTGTTCCAGCATAACTGTCATCTCAAGTGAACTGTCTCATCTCATAATGTGCCCAAAATAAGAGATCTTCAATGTGGTTATGTGGGCTTTAAAGGTCCAGGATCCAGGGGTGGATTTAACCAACACGCAATTGCTTGGGGCCCCAGTGATCAGGGTGCCACCTGCTGGCCAAAAGAGGTTGGCAAAAAAGACCGTTTTGGTTCTCTGCTGATTTTTCCATGTTACGCGATATTAAAAAGAGACGGATTGAGCACTACGACCCAGCAAAAAACAGCCACTCAGTTGGATGCCTATTTCTCTTTAGACCGCTCACAAGCTCATCAGCTCTGTTCTTGCTAACGTGTGATTGGCCGTCCCAGCGGTCACTCCGTCAGCGTCTGGACTTTCAAACCACCCATCCATCCATCATCACACCTGCTTAATCCTCATCAGGCTCACGGTTTGGATTTGGTCTGTATTCCGTGTTCACCTGCCTCTCTCTCTCTGTACGTGCGTGCACGTCTACCAGTCTGTGATAAGCCATCCATTTACATGCCTCTAAGTTTAACTATTATCAAAATAATTCAGACTTTGTTTATTTTTACTGAAAAATAAGATATAATTATGTGTAAATGAGGTCTATTGACCATACAGTCCAAACATAAGTGTAACATTGGTGGTAATGAATTGGAGTGAAGTTGATTATCAAGGTGTAACACAGAATTGGGTGATGATTTTATATTACACGATTTTAACAGTTTATTAATATTTAATAATTAAGATTTAATTAATGATTAATATTTTTATTTTAATAATAATTTGTATAGTTATTATTAGTAGATTATTAATATTAACTAGTAATTTCTAATAAAATATTATGAATAATACATTACATTACATTGCATTTAGCGGACGCTTTTATCCAAAGCTACTTACAATAGTAGGAAAGTACAAATGCGAAAAATACTAAAGTTAAATAATTAACATTTCAATATCGAATGCTGAGTGCATATCAGTACTCATGGGGAGTATTTGGGATCACTAGAGCAGGTGCCCTTTGAAGAGTTCGGATTTTAGGAGTTTCTTGAACCCAGTGAGGGACACTTCTGCTCTAGTGGTGGTAGGCAGCTTGTTCCACTATCTGGGAACTACTGAGGAGAACAGTCTGGATTGCTTTGTGTGAATGTTAGGCAAAGCAAGGCGACGTTCAGTGGAGGAGCGCAGCGACCAGGCAGGGACATAAGCTTTTAGGAGCGAGTGCAGATAAGAGGGAGCCTGCTCTGTCATCACCTTATAGGCGATCGTGCAGGCTTTGTGTTTGATCCGGGCAGCAATCGGAAGCCAGTGAAGCTCAGTGAGCAGTGGGGTGACGTGCCCGTCTAAATACAATGTAAATACAGTGTACAGTCTAAATACATAATAATATTTAAGTAATGTTTAAAATGTATGTATAATAATTAATACTTATTAATAATCAATAATAATAATTTAATTTATGTTTAAGCCTGTACCACACCATAACCATAAAAAAAATCTGCTTCATCAGGGCCCCCAGACATGACATTGCTTGGGGCCCCAGAACTTCCAAATCCGCCCCTGCCAGGATCCATATATTAGTCTAAAGTTCTCTCCCAAGTCCAATGCCAAAGTTCAAAGGCTATATTTAAGAGATGCTTTCAACCACATGAACCTGAAAGCTAGGTTTCTGGAGCATGTGTGGGCGTCTCCTCCAAAAGGAACATGTGTAACTACATGTTAATGGCTCCTCACAAGCCTCAGAGACAAGTGATGAAGTGGTGATACAGTCCCTGCACTCCTGTTAATCTCAGTTATTCAGCATTGCTTTCAGCTCATCTGCATCCACTTACAAAGGCATCACAGACCAACAATTCAAATCACCATGGTGACTGTAACTACGTGACATGGGGGCAGCCTGCAGTGGCGTCAGAGAGAAACTAGAAACAGTCCGGGCACGTTTCAGACCCCCACACCACGGCTTACAGTCACGCACTCTCATAATAGCCACGAGAAAAAAAACCTGTAAAAACATGCTGAGGCAATAGGTGGCAGAGCTAGAGACACATAACCATCAGCCTGAGTGCTCCTCTTAGCAGTGCTGCAACATTTTCAGCCCAGTATCATTAAAATCATTGTATGCGAGTTTAGCATGTTTAATATGTTCACATACATTTGATCAGCTCCAGTGACCACATAGGTGCACTTTCTACAGTTATAGACTGTAATTCATCTGTTTCTATGTATACTTTGTTAGCCTCATTTCACCCTGTTGTTCAATGGTCAGGACTTTCACAGAGCAGATATCTGGCAGGCGGCTCATTCTCAGTGACACTGATGTGGTGGTGGTGTGCTAGTGTGTGAGCTGCTGGAGATTTTAAACACTATATTCACTCACTGGTCCACCTTGTAGATGTAAAGTCAAAGACAGTAGCTCATCTATTGCTGCATAGTTTTGTCCTCAAATCCTTCTTTGATGCTAACAGGACGTTGCTGGCTGGTGCACTATTTTCACTCCAGCAGTGACATGGAGGTGTTTACAAACATCAGCAGCTCTGCTACATCCACTTTTACCAGTGCAACACCACCACCATGGCAGTGTCACTGTGACATTGCAGACTCTGATATGCCATGGATATAAGAATCTGTTATTTAATGGTTTCAACCACACAAACATATGCATAAGAAAATGTTGGAAAATAGTCATTTAAGTGGTACAATAGCAGTGTATTGAAATTTTCAAGATAATTTATTAAATTTAACCACTTAATTTAAGTGTTTAAAATCATTGTAGTTTCTTAGTTGTAGAATATATTTAACTGGTATTGGTAATAATACTCAGTAGTATTGCAACATCTCTGAATCATGCTTAAACAGAATAATTATCATTAAGAGACAGACAACAGTATAACAGTATAATCAGTATAACAGTACAATCAGTATACGCCACTATATTCGGTGAGCACATAATCAATCAATCCAGTTAAAAGGACGGTAAGGTCAGTCTCGTTAGGCAAGGCCTGAAGCAGCTCAGATCTATACCAGTGATACAGATCAGCAGTTTCTCTAAAGGAAAATGCTTCAGTTGAGTCTCTATATGCTTTGCATTTGTCTCTTATCTCATAAGCACAGAGTCTTTTCAGCATCTGTGTTTATCAGGCGTCAATGGTAATCTGCAAATCTACAATTAAAGGGCCAAAAGTATTCGGACACCCACTCATTGTTTCTTTCAAAATCAAAATAAAGGATATTAAAGAAGTTTATCCTGCTTTTTTTTATGCTGCTTGATGTAACTGTCTCTACTGTCCAGGGAAGGTTTCTGCTACATTATGTAACACTGCTGTGAGAATTTGATTGCATTCAACAACAAAGGTGTTTTTTTTTGTTTATAATTTAATTTAAAAAGTTAAACAGCTATATATTTGATGTTCATTACATGTACAAAGGGACATATTTCAAGCCATTTTAAATGTTGATGCTGTTTAGATTAAATTTTTATAATCTAGAAGCCATGCTGATCAACATTAAAACACAAAAGGCTTGGAATATGTCAATTTATGTGCAATAAATATGCCAGTTTACCCTTTTGAATTAAATTATGAACAAAAATAAACATTTACAATGTACAGTATGTACACAAACATTGATACACTGCACAAAAAATAACTCGGCAGCGCCATCTAGTGTGGAAAAAAACCCAGCATGTACAAATTACACACATCTACACGGTTCCATCTTTATTTGCAATGAAATAATTTTATATTTCAATGCATAGTAATATTGCAACAGAAAACATGAATAATCCTCTTTATGCAATACTAACACTCTCAATAAATTAACTTATTTTATGTGTGAAAACATACACATTTTGTTCCACCAAATACATTGCATTGCAATTTTAAGGTCTGTTTTAAAGAGATTTGTATGTAATCACTCACTGCAGTTTAAGAGTCTTCAGGATGATTGTGATTTAAAGAATACAAAACACATAGCAGAAAGTTCTTTCAGACAAACTCAAACAATGAAGTGAATAACAAACTGTGTATCAAGACAAGTGCACTTAGGTTTCTGCCAGACTTAAATGAATTCTTCTTTGAACATGTTTCACTTGATAGAATATAATATCCTGAGGGCTGTACCACAGAGCAGGATTTCAGGGTTAGCAAGCTAACTTTGAGTTATGACACTACGTGCTAAAGGACATGGTGTGAAGGCAGTAGTTTAATTTGCCGGTGTAGCCTATGGCCTTAGGCGCCTAAGTGCAATCACACCTTTTAGACAATCATGAACATTTGCTTTGTGACTCATTTTCCACACACAGAATGAGACATTCACTGCACTGTACCACCTCTTCTCAATCCTGTCACATACCTCACAGGTATTTATAGTCTGGTCATCCTCATGTAGTGCCATCAGCAGAAGCCTTTACCATTTACTGATGAAAAAGTTGGCACTGAAACTCGTATTTGAGCTTGCTTCATGGTACAGCCCACTGCTCTACCGCACTTCAGTGAATTCCATGTTTACAGATTATCTTTGGAAACATCTATGAAGCCTCAAAAACACATCATTCTGTGCTCTAATCTAAATGTCACAGGTGTGTGCAGATGACCTCAGAGTTACACAACGTCAATGTTTTGTCTACACACTGATGGCATCACAGGGGTCATAATCTGGTATCTTAATCATAAAAATCCAAACAGTTTAAAGTCCTCATTTAGGAATGTGCAAAAAAAATAGGTTATCCAATTTTGTAAAATAAGGAAATTCTATAAAACCTGCTTGTCACATTCAATTTTGACATTTTCCATAGCATTGTGCAATCATTTGAAAGTCACACTCAGTTTATTTTGATGTGATAAACACTATAAATCTAATTGCAAAATGTAATGGCAATAATTACTATGAATGGCCATTATATCCAAAGTGACAATAGTTCAAGCGAACAATAACAAAGAAAACTTACAAGATAGTATTTATCACTATAATGCACTGACAGTATAATAGGTGTGCAAATCATGGGCATTTGATAAAGGGGAGCCAACAGTGTTTGCTAAACCCTGCAGTGGCTAGCATCCTAATACATTAAGTGTAAAGTCATACTTCAAAATATTAATGAAAAATTTATATTGTGTTCATTTGAATATTTTGTTATTTTGGATCGAGTAGACTGGTGTGGATGGGGTCAATTTTGATTGCGTAATTTTTGCCAAATATTGTAAAAGTGTGTTCATAATTTAATTTTAAAAATTCATATTTTATATTGATTACATGTAAAGGACTTTTTTCAAGCCTTTTTTGCTGTTTGAATAGTAATTCCAAATAAAATATTCAAATAATTTGAAATTCTGATTTTCATGAGCTATAAACCCCACTGATCAACATTAAAACAAAAAAAGGCTTGAAAGGTGTCACTTTACCTGTAATGAATATAAAATATATGACCGTTTACACTTTTGAATACATTTTTTGAACAAAAACGAATCATGTGGCACTGTACATATATGACTACGATGAAGTGACAGCTTATATAGAGAAAATGTCTTTTTTTCCTTCTTGGATTACTACTTGCCCAACCTTCATCAGCATTTCAGAAGTTTGGAAGCAATGTCAAATGAATGGCATTTGTTGACTGAACAATGAATAGTTTTGTAAAGTGTGATAAAATCAGTAAGATCTGTTAAATGTCCATAAAGCTATAAAATAGAATTGCACTGTAACTGTTCAGAATGAAAGAATTCCAGACATTAAGAGGCTTAAAACAAGATGGACAGTGTCTATGATCACCTCTACCAGCGCAAACATATATTAGCTTTCACATGTTGCTGTTGAGTGACATGGTAGGTCTCTTGGCTCTCCGAGTGAGACACTGTGGCACGTCAAGCAGCACCAAGCCTGCTGTCATAGCAGTCAAATATGTATATTTACTCAATGTCACAGCTCGTCCATCATGGCCAACAGATCATCACCTTTGCTGCTGGAGCTTGGGGCAGACTCTGCAGCTTCTGTGAACTCCCCCATGATCTTTGCCAACTCCGCATTGGCCTGTTTGTCCTGAAAGGTAGGGCAGACAACCAATGACGTAGTGAGAAAAACTCAAGCCAGCTCGTTATCTCAACTGACCTACAGTAAATGAGACACCTGTAATCCTTCAGAGACAGTCAAAGACTCTTTAGGTGAAGCTCTGTCTGAACATGTGTAGAACATTTGTAATCAGGGATTAACGCTCTCTGAGGCTTTTAAAGCAGCGTAATTAGTGGAAACAGAACACTAGAGAAAAATGTGACTGTATGGTCTATATAGGCAGACTTTGACCTTACCTTGGTTGCTTGGATATTAATAACTTCATAAGAGAGCTCATCTGGTCTTGATATCAAAGCTTCCCTGTGGGTGAAAATGACCTTTCCAGTAAGCCAAAGAATTGTTGCTATTTCAAAAAAAGAAAACCTACAGCACTGAATCAGTATAACAAAACCTACAGTCATAAATAAAAAATAGAACATTGTGTGTTCATAATACATGTAAAAAATGTAAACTTTATATATTTTATATTAATTTCACATAGAGTAATATATTTTAAGCCTTTTATATTTTAATGTTGATCAGTTTGGCTTATAGCTCATGAGCTGGCCAATCAAGCTCAGTAATATCATGGTCAGTAGTAGTTTTGGCATTGTGGGCAGCTGCTGGAAAATAAAATGGGTATCTCCATAAAGCTTGCCAGTAGATGGAAGCATGAAGTGCTCTGAAATCTCCTGGTAGATTGCTGCATTGACTTTGATAAAGCACACTGGACTAACACCAGCAGATGACATGGCACCCCAAACCATCACAGACTTTGGACAGAATTTGGAGCACTGAGCAACAGCCCAGTTCTTTTTCTCCTTAGTCTAGGTAAGACATTGGTTATGATGCTGCCTCTGGTTCAGGAGTGACTTAATACAGTGGTAACCCTACTTACGAGTTTAATCTGTGCAGGAGCCGAGCTCGTTAGCTGGTTTGCTCATTAGCTGGATGCATTTTCCCCATAAGAATACATGTAAAACTGATTAATCCGTGTCAGCCGGCCAATATACAGTATACTTTAATATGCTAAATAATGTGTTTATATGGGTTTTTTAAAAAAATAAACGAGACGACGACGACGCTTGTGTAGGCTGGCCGCTAATGAGGTGTAGACCGACGGTGCTCGTGTAGGCTGGCGGCTGCATGGTTACACTTATCATATGAAAAGTAAAAGTAAAATGTATCTAACTTTCTTCTTCACTACCTTTTGCTACCTTAGCGTCGCTTTCAACAGGCACTTTCACTTTCACTGGACAGCAGCCAAAAGTATTGACTGACCTCTTCTTCTACGGTATCATCTAGGAGATGCTACGACTGCAGCACCCCTAGTGGTTTGGCATAGTTGAAGAAATTTACACTACTCGTTAGATGGAATTTTAGTCGTTACCTGGAACAAAAATATTCCGAGATCTCGACTCGTTACCTGGAATACTCTGTATTAGGAATGCATTTATACTGTTTTGATTAGTAATCAACTAAAACTAGATTTCTGGTGAGCTTTAAGCCATAAAATATGCTTGAAATTAGTCAAAAATGAGGTGTAATAAATATAATACATAGGAACATTTTGTGATGACTAGTAGAGCATGCATTGCTGCTTTCTGGTTTACAGCACAGAAGAGTAAAATAAAAACTCACTCTTCCTCCTCATCTGTAGCAAAGAGGTTTACACGGAAACCAGAGTCAGTATTGCTTGGTTTTTGCACCTCCAAACCACCCATCAGTTTAGCAAGCATATTCAACTCTTCCTTTGCCAGTGGGTTTGGTATTGTGTTGACCTTAATGAAAACAGGTTTACAGCACAATGAAATGCACAAAAAGTGGCAATAAAAGAAGAAAGGTTGGTGCTATTTCATCTACATTATTCACTCCCTTACCTTAGTATGTTGTGATGAATTTTTAGAGGTTCCAGACATGTGTGTCTCCACGGGACGGCTCACACTGTACCTGATGAAGCAAATTTAGAGCTCACACACTACTGAAAGTATCTCTCTTACAAAGAAACATCAATTATTCACAGATCAATTACAGATGCCTGGTTCCTTCTGACAGAACTTTGGATAGCACACAATTAGTGTTATTAAGAGTTAATATGTCAAAAAAAACTAGACGGCTGGAAAAATGGGTGTGCACTATGATGAAAATGCTCATTCGAAACAGAGTGCCACTCACATGTTAGTGCCTAGTTTAATAACTCTGTCACCAAATAACTCGAAAGAACCCTCACGAAGAGCAGCGGTGTAGTTTCCTCCATCGCGGAACTGTACCCTCTTTAGCTCTTCACCATTACAGCTAAACATTCTGGAGACCACATACACACAAGAAACATCTTCATATCTTTTTAAGGATTACATTAACACCACCTTCTTGTATCTACACTCACTGTCCATTTGATCAGCTCCAATGACCATGTAGATGCACTTTGTAGTTCTACAATTACAGACTGTAGTCCATTAGTTTCTCCGTATACATTGTTTACCCTGTTCTTCAACGATCCGGA
>BRDA01001184.1:29763-41813 GCA_036984385.1 Crenuchus spilurus | reverse complement strand
CTAGTAGTGTTTATAGTTCGTGTTCTGTGTCTTGTTTTGAGTATCTCATCGCCCATGTCCATAGTCTAGTCTGTTTCCAGTTTTGTCAGTCTAGTCCGTAGTCTTTGAAAATCGTGTTTTCCAACTGTCCCTAGCCTCTAGCCTCCAGTCCTGTTTTAACCTTCAACCTTGTCCGTAGCATTTAGTCCTGTTTGGTGTTGTGTTTACTGTCTAGTCTTGTTCTGCTTAGTCCCCTCATTGTTTTGTAATGTTTTGTGTTCCCAGTATTAAGTTAGTTATGTTCCAGAGTCTTGTCCATTAGCACCCAGTTTTAATTCCCTTGATCTGTTTTGTATTGCTTCCTTTTGAGTCTTGTTCTGGTCTTGTCCTAGTGTCCCTAATTTATGTAAGTTATCTTGTTTATCATGTTTTGTATTGTATTGTCATGTCTGTTGTCTAGAGTTCTTGTTTTGTTCTTGTTGCCGTCTCGGGGTCGAGACGGCTTTGAGGGGAGGTTATGTCACGCCTGCCCTCACGTCCTCAGTCCTTTGTCTCCCTCTTGTGTTCAAGTTCAGTCCCACATGCCCATATATGTACTTCCTGTCTTGTCCTGTGTTAATCATGTCCAGCTGTTCTGTATCCCTTGTGATTAGTCCTCCCCTTTATAAGCCCTATTTGTCTCAGTGTAGGTGATCGGTCATTGACATTTATTCTATCACACATCCCTGTCTTAGATTCGTGTTATTCCAATACCTACCTTGACCCTGCCGTGTTTCATTGTAAGTCTTCTTGTTTTATGTTCAAAGCTTCAGTCAGTTTTGTCTTAGTCCTAGTCTCTGTTCTGTTTCCAGCCATCGTGCTGCCGTTTTTGTTTATCCATTCTCCCTTTAATAAACCTCCTATATTATATCACCTCCGCCTGTGTTCGCCCTTTTCTCCATTTCACCCAATCCTCACAGTTCACCTGTTGATCGAGTAGGCCTAGGGGTTTTGATGTGATGCTAAGAAAAAAAAGTTTTTACTTTTACTTTTAATACTTAAGTATTTTTGAAGGCAGATACTTTTGTACTTCTACTCAAGTAAAAAATTGAGGTGAATACTTTTACTTTTACTTCAGTAAAATTCAATGCAAGGTAACTGTACTTTTACTCAAGTACATAATTGGTGTACTTCGTCCGCCACTGTCCCAGGTTTAGATTGTCCACTATAGGTGACAGGTCCTTTAGTGTTTCTGCTCCTACCCTCTGGAATGCTCTTCCTCTCTCTCTTAGACTCCCTCTCCCTCTCTTCCTGTGTTTAAATCCAACTTGAAAACCTATCTCTTCTCTTCTGCCTTTCCTTCTTGATTCCTGTGTTTTTGTTTTTTTTTTTCTTTCTTTTCATTGATTGTAAAGCGTCCTTGGGTCTGTGAAAGGCGCTATATAAGTGTAACATTATTATTATTATTATTATTATTATTATTATTATCCCACCAGTAATGAGTGGCTGGATTTCTGTTTTTTTTTCCCTAAAGTCAATGACCAGCTTCTTTGTTTTTTTTGTGTTGAGGAGCAGGTTATTGACTTTGCACCACTCTGATAGCTGTATACTATAGTATATCAAATTACATTTCCCCATTAAAACCACAACTTTTTCTTAAGTGTTTTAAAAAAAGAAACAATATACTTTATAAACAGCAAATCATGTATAAAATAATAATACATAAAAGAGAATGTAAAGAAATAAACTGGTTTATTAAGTGTATGTATATTAAAGATCATACGATCTTAAGTGACGTTTGCCTTTTTCGAGTCAATTTCTTCTCTCATTTGCAGGGCTAAACAAAGAGATTTTTTTCAAAATTTCAATTACCAAACCCAAACCCAAATTAGACATTAATGGCTGTATATTGAGTTATTTTGAGGGAAGAATAAATTTACACTGTTATATAAGCTACACACACAATACTTTTCATTGTGTCAAAGTGTCATTTTGTCAGTGTTGTCCAATGAAAAGATGTACTTAAATATCTGCAGAAATGTGAGGGGTATACTCACTTTTGTGATACACTGTACTTTTCCACATCTTTGTCAATTTGACCTTCACCAACATGCCAATGGCCATTCTTGACTTCATTTCACTGGCACAGCCTGCAGACTTTGTTACTCTACATCCCAATCCCACTTGCTCCAAAAGTCTTCCTTCCACTGTGATCTTCTGTATATCTTCAGTGTTCGTCATCGTTTGTTTTAGCTGCATTGATCTGCACAAATGTAAAAACATAAACTCAACTCGCGCGTGCGAACACTCCGCCCCCTCCGTGACGGTGACGATTTTATTGCGGGAGCGGGATGAAAACAAGCGGGAGACCTCTAGCGGGAATTTATCGTTTTTATCGCGAGATGACAAATAATTACCGCGTAGAGTTTCTTTGATGGTATATCGCACACAATCACATACCGCCCATCCATAATAAGCACCCAACATTCTCAAAATGATATTAGACAATTGGACCAGATTTAAGATTTCAATTGCTAATATATCATTTTTCTTAATAAACATAAATAAACATCCATTAAGTGACTATAAGTGTTATCATGTATATAATTTAGCAGTCTGATCTTTTCTCCAAACAATCCAGGCTGGTTTCGTTAACTTAAAAATTTATCTTTTTTGAAACGACTCACTGACTCCTCTGAAAGACTTGCCCTCGAGCTGTCCTGTAATAAAGTAATAACTGTGCAGCACTTTTTCTGGACCAGTTAGATTTTAGCTTCTGTTTCCTGATTCTGTTGTGTAAGAATGTATTTTAATGGCAACTGCAGCAGCTTTTACACAGCATCAAATGTCTGTTATTAAATACACGTCCAACTACATCAGCCATTAAAAGTGTTAATGATAAAGGCTGTTCATGTTCATTTTCCATACTGGACAGTGTTACTGAGTATTATGGAGATTTTTTTACAGAAAACTGGTTTTACAACCTTTAAACTTCATCTTAAATGACCACAACACAATATGCCTTGTGTTCCGGAAGCACTGATTAGAGTAATCAAGTCTTCTCAGCTATGAGTAACATGATACTACTGAAGTATCAACATCTCAAAATATAATGACCATCCCTGGTTTAGGAAGAATTCGGCATGAGACGTCACAGATGTCACGGTTGCTGTTGTGAACACACCAGTCAGTTGTATCAGAGTGTAAGGATTCAAGGAAGCTTTATTGTCATTCACATCACATGTAGTACATGAGTACATTACATTCCCAAGGTCCCAATTACATTCAGTACATTTGTGTAGAAGCTTTTGGAGTGTGGCAAGAATTTAAGGACGAATGGGGTAAATCATGGTGAGAACAACCTCCTTCAGGCTGATCAAACAAACTTTTTAGCAGGACAATGATGCTTAATAAAAGAAATTCTTAGAAACTCACTCCTGTAGTTATTTTACACATCCAGATGAGTACAAACATGAAAAAAAGTCAATTTATCCCTAATACATGCTTATAAAAATATTAATAATAAAATATCATGTGGTTTAATGACTTTGTTAGCATGGACTCATTTTATTTCACAATAATAATTTTATTACAATTTCAATAAAATGACTTTTGTGGAGGATCTAAACCCAACATCATGTACACAGACATAACAACTTGCATTTATAAAAGTTAATATAAGAATATTACAGTTTCTGGAAGAGTGTAAACATTTAAAGACATTTTAAATCTGATATTAAATCTAAATTTTAATCCTCAGGATGACACAGACATGATAAAAACATAAAGACCTCAGCATAAACACTGTTGAGCACCATCAGCCATTTCTGTCATTTATGATAGTTTGTGACTGATGTTGATAGAACAATTAAAATTAAGATGTCACTGAGTGGCTCAGTGAACTAAGGTGCTGCCACTATGATCAGAGAATCACAAGTTCAAATCCCCATCATGCTGCTTGCTGTCAGTAGCCGGGGCAGAATTGGCCATGCTCTCTCTTTGGGTGGGTAAGATGGTGCACTCTCCCTAGCACTATAAACCATGTCGACTGAATCGGGTGTCTGACAGGCGATTAATCAGAACTGATGCCCTTTTCTTTGAGCACACTAGCTGCCTCGTGGCAAAGTTTGGGAAAAAAAAGGGGATTCATGTCACTGGTATTGGAAGTGGCCTGTGCTCATCTGCCCTCTCTCAAGAGAGTCAGGGACATTTCAAGTGATAGGGAGAGTTGATACAACGGACGGGGTTAATTGGCAACTAAAATACATTTGGAGAAAATCAGGGGTAACATCTTAAAAAATAAGAAACAAATAAAATACATATCATGAATATCATGGAAAAGTTGATTAATTTCAATAATTCCATTCAAAAAGTTAAACTTTCATAAATTATAGTTTCAGGGCCAACAATTTAAACAATTTCAAGTATTTATTTGTTTATTTTCACATAATTTGGGCTTCCAGCTCATAAAACCCATGAAAACAGGATTTCAAAAAATTTGGATACTGTGGAGAAATCAGCCCAAACTACTTCAGTTTTCTAATTTTTTGGAATGGGTCTGTATATAATCATTTAAATTTTATATAAACATCCATCAGTAAAAGGCATGTAGGCCATAATACCCACAATACAGCAGAGACTGCAGTGCTACCACCAAGTGGATCAAAAAGAACATCACACTTGCTTTTTGTTGTTAAACAGTGGTATAAAACTTGTATATAGTTGTGTTTATCTTATTTTTTCCCCATGATATTTTAACATTTACAACCTGAGGTAAAAATCTTTACATTTCTCCAATGAACGTTTGCTTATTTATAAATTAAATTAACTAATTTGTTCAAATCCAATGGTCTTTTTTTCCCCAAGTACAATATGTTGAAGTAAATAATAATTGCCAGAACATATAGGTGATATTGTGGAAAACACTGGTATGACATTATGTGGTATATGGAAAGCAAAATTTAAAATAAAAAAAAACTTTGAAGAACTCAGCAAATGAAAAATTTACAGTCAGTTGGTCCGATATTCTAAATTCATTTCATGAGCTCCTGATATTGTATCTATTTCAGAACATTAAAGATTTAAAGTTTAATGCTAAAGTGCTTACATTTGATTCTAAGACAAATGGTTACCTGAACATCAATTTACAAAACATAGTTTTTGACATCTGATTCATGTATCTTATTTCCTCAATCAGTGCAGAAAGTGCAATTAATTACACCTGAACTGACTTAACATTTCTGAGTAAACTACACTAACCATATGTGTCAGAGTTGGCTGAAGAAGAAAATCCGGTGGACCTGCTCGTATTTGCCACATTGTACCCATCTGCAAAAAAGCAATCAAGTAAATGTTAGAGGAAGAGTTTGTGCTGCTGAGGCAAAGATGTGAACATAAGCTGTGATTAACAAAAAATTATTCTTTTTTACTTTTTAAGCATTTTCTTGTCACTCACTCCTATTATTTTCTTTTAATTTCTCTGCTTAATATACCAGTCACCACTTTAGCACTGAGGCAACTGACGAGTGCTGTTTGGGCCTTAAGGACAGCACTTGACAGGTGAGACCAGTCTGTATTAATTACACTAAGTCATTTTGGGAGAGTTCACTGAGCCATGGTGCATTATTATGGGTTAGTAATTTTCCTCAAAATTAGCAACATGTATTATTTAAAGTTAAATATTTATCTTTATTCACACTAAGTACATGAATAAACTTATCAATGACTAACTATTATCCTTCAATTGGGGCTTCTGTGTGACTCTCATCTTTGGTCCCAAGAATTTTTGTCTGAATGTTTATTCAGTTACTTACTCCGTCTTCCTGTCCTGAAGCCCCGCCCACCAGAGGATGATGTGCCCATTGAAGTGCTCTGTAATTTTGAAAAAGTAAAAGAAAAATTGGTTAATATAGCCCATATGATTGTTACCTGTTTAAGTACCATTTTTCATGTTCTTAAATATTTAAAACATTTGTTATGTGCTATCTTGCATATAAAACTACTTTATTACTTCATTCTGCAAATTATACTATTGATTTAATTACATTGTGGTAGATTTGCACGAGGTATCGATAGTTCGATGCTTGTTCGATACTACGACGCTTCAAACGATTCGATTCTGTAATACTTGATGCTTTCGATACTATAGCTAATATTATAGTCAAAGCAGCACGTGCAATTTGAATAACTTGTTCAGAATACTTATTCACAGCATCTGAATCTAATTGCGTGCACTCTAATAGTGATGGGTCGGTCGCGAACGATCTGGCTCTAAGAGCCGGCTCTTTGAAGTGAATGATGGGAACCCATTCCTGCGAGTGAGTTGATTCTTTTTTTTCTTTTTCTTTTTTTTTTGAAGCACGTGATTGGTCAAGATGTGTGACACACCAGTGACAGCACAGTTAGTACAGAACAGGAGGAAGAGTCTCCCGCAAGAGAACTTTAGACAGACTACACGCTGGAAAGGTGAGGAAAATGAATGACAGGAAATGAAGTATAGTTTGGTGAATTTAAGTTTTGTTTTTGTAAAAAAAACAACAACAGCCTGTACTACAATAGATATTTGAGACCGTCTTTCATAAGTTTTGTCTTAATGTAGGGTGACCAGATCCAAGATGACAAAAAACAGGACACCTCAGCAGGGTTTTTTTGTGCTTGAACATAAATTGTATTATTATTATTAATTCTTAACAAATAATGACAAATTATGATTTATATTTTATTAATAATTACTAGTTACTATTAATAATATACTATTAATAACTACTAAATTTATATTAATCATAAAAAAATAATGTAATACATTATTACATATTATTAAAAATAATAAACTGTTAAAAGCATGTAGCATAAAATTATCACCCAATCCTTTTCAGTCAACCTCACTTCAGCTCATTATCACCAGTGTTACACTTATGTTTAGAATGTACGGTCAATAAACCTCATTTACACATAATTATACATCATTTTTGAGTAAAAATAAGCAGAAATTGTGAATTATTTTGATAATAGTTCAACTTAGAGGCATGTAAATAGATGGCTATCAGACTGGTAGACACATGCACACAGACTCAAATGTTAATATTTATGAATTTTATTATTAAACTTCTGATATTAAAATACGTCTAGCTGACGTAAGACAGACAGAACAAAGGCTCAACATGTAAACAACTTACAGCTGAAAACATGCTGTTTGAGGGAGTGACAGCGGCGAAAGCCAATCACACGTTAGAAAGAAACGGCAGAGCCAATCGGTGATTTTGTAGGCGGGCTAAAGGGAAACTGGCTTGGATTTCTGTTGGGTCCAAATGCTCGCCCAAGTACATTTAATATAGTGTAACATCTCACTCAAGCGAACCGAACGGAATAGGCAGAGGGCGAGACTAGTTTGTGAACAAAACGCTTCTCCAGTAAAACAAAATCTCGGACGTTTGTGAAATTTTGCCCAGACATGTTTTTTAAGTCTCAAAAAGAGACATGTCTGGGTAAAAGAGGACGTCTGGTCATCCTAGTTAATGAGAGTGACAGACTGAAGAACATGATATCTCTAAGTTACCCAGCAACTTTGGCCTGGTTTTCCCTGCCTACATTTTGCCTACATCGCTGATGAAGACGGGAAGCCTACAGACACAACAAACAGCAACAGCAGTAACTTGGATAAGCGTTTGGCCCACAAGCAGCCCGACCTCCACAAAGAGCTGAAAACTCCACCGGTTAGTAAAGTTAATGGCTACGCCACAGAGCTTTATTAAGTGCTTAGTGAAATATTTCGTTTGTAACTGTTTACGTCGGTCATAACCTAATTTCTCGTCTTCACATGTGAACTCATGATGATGCTCACGTGTTCACATTCCCATTGCTGTTAGGCTGTATGTTTGAAGTATGTATTATATAGTCATTTAATTGTTTTTTAGTTTTAAATACACAATAGAATTTCAGACAAAGGAATTACTTTATATTTTTGTTGTATTTTTGCCAAAGTATGTTTTGGTATTGAGAATCGCAGTACTAAGCTTAGTATCGGTATCAAATTCAAAATTGTGGTATCGTGACAACATTACATTGTGGATTAATTTACACTATGCTTTTAATTACATTGTGGATTTAAAGCCAAAACAAAAACTTATGGCCCAACAAAACCGTTATCCACAGATGTGAGGTGTGTTAAGTTCATACTTTTCCAAACATTTTTCTTCCTTACACAGTTTTCATTGTAAGTGGACAGATGTTAATATGAAACGTGAATTATAGAGGTTTGAACTGATGCAAAATAGTTTCTCTTGTTCACCTTTTAATTTAAAAAAGTAAACTGTCATATTGTATATTCATTACTTGTGAAATGACATATTTAAAGCCTTTGTTCTAATGTTGATATATTTTGAATGGCAATTTAACTCTAAGTGAAATATTCTAATAATTTGAGATTCTGACTTTTGTGAGTTATAAGCCTTAGTGATCGCAATTAAAATAAAAAAAGCTTGAAATATCCTTTTACATGTTATGAATGACATGGCATTTAAAAAAAATAAATTATGAACACTAACACTTGTGCTTAAGAGTATCAATCGAAAAGTGGATGAGATGCCTTCTGGAGTGGTGAGTCAAAACTGGCATTTAAAACTCCTTAAAAACAGGAGACTGGTATGAAAAGGTATTTACCCCTGTGAAGCTGGAGCTAAGGTTACTTAGTGACAACTTTCTTGCCAATGCTTTACGGATCTGCGATGACAAAAACAAACACACAATGTTAAAATTTTGTGTATTCTATCAAAAATATATTTATTATGAGGAGTTTTCATGGTCCTTACAGAATACATACCTTACTGTCTATAAGTATTCCAAAGATCAAAATAAACAAACCCTATAAAGACATGAATGACAGCTTGTTATTTTTAGTTTCATGCAAACTAATGAAACACTGATAAGGATTAAGCGGGTGTGATAATGGATGGATGGATAGTTTCATGCCGTTTTAAATCTTTATCAGCTGTTGTAACTATGTATACTATGTATGTATGTACAGGTGCTGGTCAGACATTTTTTATTTATTTATTATATTCATTCATTACACAGACTGATATATTTCAAATATTTATTTCTTTTAATTTTGATGATTTTAACTGACAATTAATGAAAATCCCAAATTCACTATCTCAGAAAATTAGAATATTACTTAAGACCAATACAAAAAAAAAAGGATTTTTAGAAATGTTGCCCAACTGAAACGTATGAACATTAAATGTATGAGCATGTGCAGCACTCATGATTTAGTTGGGCTCCTTTGGCCTTGATTACTGCAGCAATGTGGTGCGGCATGGAGTCTGTGGCACTGCTCAGGTGTTATGATAGCCCAGGTTGCTTCGATAGTGGCCATCAGCTCTTCTGAATTGTTGGGTCTGGCGTATCACATCTTCCTCTTCACAATACTCCATAGATTTTCTATGGGGTTAAGGTCAGGTGAGTTTGCTGGTGCATCAAGAACAGGGATACCATGGTCCTTAAACCAGGTACTGGTAGATTTGGCACTGTGTGCAGGTGCCAAGTTCTGTTGGAAAATGAAATCTGCAGCAGGAAGCATGAAGTGCTCTAAAACTTCCTGGTAGATGCCTGCATTGACCTTGGACCTCAGAAAATACAATAGATCAACACCAGCAGATGACATGGCACCCGAAACCATCACCTACTGTGTAAACTTTACACTGGACCTCAAGCAACGTGGACTCTGTGCCTCTCCTCTCTTCCTCCAGACTCTGGGACCTTGATTTCCAAAGAAAATTCAAAATTTACTTTTATCAGAGAACATAACAGAGTTCCATTGTGTTTTATGAGGTCCAAGGTCAAAGCAGCTGTATACCAGGAAGTTTTATAGCACTTCATGCTTCTTGCTGCTGACCAACTTAATGGAGATGCATATTTCATTTTCCAACAGGACGTGGCACCTGTACACAGTGCCAAATCTACCAGTACCTGGTTTGACTATGGTATCCCTGTTCTTAATTGACCAGCATTCTGGCCTGACCTTAACCCCATCTATGAAAATCTATGGGGTATTGTGAAGAGGAAGATGCGATACACAAACCCAACAATTCAGAAGAACTGAAGACCACTATTATATATACTACTACTATTAATATTCTAATTTTCTGAGATACTGAATTTGGGATTTTAATTAGTTGTCAGTTATAATCATCAAAATTAAAAGTAATAAACATTTGAAATATATCAGTCTGTGTGTAATGAATGAATATAATATACAAGTTAAACTTTTTGAATGGAATTACTGAAATAAATCAACTTTTTCATGATATTCTAATTTTATGACCAGCACCTGTATACATACAACCCCAACTACAAAAACGCTGGGATGCTGTGCAAAACAGAATACAATGATTTGTAAATCTCATAGACCCAGATTATCAGATGTTGAAAGATATGTGAAAATTATTTAACTCAGAACCTGATTGCAGCAACACATCTCAAAATAACTTGGGACAGGGGCAACAAAGGCTGGAAAATAAGGGGTACTAGTAAAAAAAATAGTATTTTAGAAAACCTCTAGAAGATGGGCAGAGGTTCACTAATTTGCAAAAAAATAAAAATCTAAAAATTGTGGAACTATTTCAGAAAAATGTTTCTCAAAATAAAATAAATATCACCATCTACAGCACATACCGTCATCAAAGGATTTAGAGAATCTGGAGACTGTTGGCAGTAAGTATTAAATGCTTGTGACTTTCATGCTCTCAGGTGGCAATGCATTACAAACAGGCCTGATTCTCTACTGGAAATCACATGGTCACAAGCCTTAATCACTGATGGCATGTGGGATTGTATTAATGCATCTGGTGTGGGCAGCTTACACATCTGAAATGGTTTGTCAATGCTGAACAGTATATATAGGTTTTTAGAACAACATTTGCTGCCATCCAGGCAACATTTCTTTCAGGCAAGACAATACTAAACCATATACTGCATCCAACACAACAGAATGGCTTCACAGAAGAAGAGTCGGGATGCTGAACTGACCTGCCTGCTGTCCAGACGATATTTTGATACTTCATGAAACAACAACAAAAAAAATACAGCAAAGACTCAGAACTATTGTGCAGCTACATCAGACAAAATTCCTCTCCCAAAACTCCAGCAGTTCATCTCCTTACATCACATACATTACTCAATGGTAGACATGGACCTGTCCCAACTTTTTTGAGATGTGATGCTGCCATGAAGTTTAAAATGAATTAATTTTTTTTCATGAAATTGTAAAATGTCTCACTTTCAACATCTGATATGTGTTCTGTGTGTTGTTGTGAATAACATATTGGTCTGCATTCTGTTTTCATTCACATTTATTTACATTTTACAAAACTTTTTGAAATTGAAATTGGGGTCATGGAATGAAAGCTTGCTTTTTCAGTAAATCAGAACTACAAAAACAAAACAATACATACCTGTAGGGAATTAAGGAGTGCAAAGACGATTTGGATTCCTAAATCAGGTGACACCATGGTCCCAATGCCGAATCCCCAGGTAAGACCAAAGAGAGGTGTTAAAACGGCCACACATTTAGCAATGACCACTAGGGCGTGTTTCTCATCTGGATGACTGCTGGCACCACCTCCCCTCTTCAACATCTTATATAAGACCACAATCAGCACCAGGAGGTTTATAAATACAATAGTCAGAGCTGGAATCACAAATGCCAGGAGGGCTTTAGTTTTGTTCCAGTTTAACCAACAGTTGTAGTTTGCTTGAATGTATCCTCCACCTCCCGCTGTTACTGCCACAGTGATGACGGCTATGAGTAAAGGGGCACCGTAGCCTACAGTGAAGGCTATGATCATCAAAACAGTCTTGGATGCTGAAGACAAGACACTAACAACAGTGCGGTAGAAGAGCAAGAGTGCCGAGAACAACATCCAAAAGAAAAGAGCAAGGTAAAAGAAGTGCATGAAGAAAGTAGCCGCACTGCAGGGCCCCACCTCTGTTGGCCCGATTGCTGCTCCAATGATGAAGCATATATCCGCAATCAGGAGGGACAGAGCGATGTTCACTATGGAGACATGTTTCATGAAGGCTGTTTCATTCTTGGT
>BRDA01001184.1:7046-20518 GCA_036984385.1 Crenuchus spilurus | reverse complement strand
CGGTGCAGGTCCCGACAGCCGAGTCCTTATGTGGGGGAGGGCTTTTGGGGGGTTCCTGTCCTTTGTCCCCGTCTCCCACCCGCGTCCTCTGGTTTCCCGCCCTCCCGCCCGCCCCTGTTTCCTGTCCTTGGGGGGTTTTCGGGAGGGGGTGTATTCCTGAGCCGACAGCCCTGGACGTGGCTGTCTGCATAATCTGCACTGTCCTGTCTAATCCTGCTGTGTCCTCTTCCCTGAACCTTGCCCTGAGTGTATTGTTACCCTTGTGTCATGTGTAGATGTCCCTTGTTCTGTTTGTCTCTTGTTCTGTGTCTAGTAATGAGTCTTCATGTTATTGTTTTATCTAGTAGTGTTTATAGTTCGTGTTCTGTGTCTTGTTTTCAGTATCTCGTCGCCCATGTCCATAGTCTAGTCTGTTTCCAGTTTTGTCAGTCTAGTCCGTAGTCTTTGTAAATCGTGTTTTCCAACTGTCCCTAGCCTCTAGCCTCCAGTCCTGTTTTAACCTTCAACCTTGTCCATAGCATTTAGTCCTGTTTGGTGTTGTGTTTACTGTCTAGTCTTGTTCTGCTTAGTCCCCTCATTGTTTTGTAATGTTTTGTGTTCCCAGTATTAAGTTAGTTATGTTCCAGAGTCTTGTCCATTAGCACCCAGTTTTAATTCCCTTGATCTGTTTTGTATTGCTTCCTTTTGAGTCTTGTTCTGGTCTTGCCCTAGTGTCCCTAATTTATGTAAGTTATCTTGTTTATCATGTTTTGTATTGTATTGTCATGTCTGTTGTCTAGAGTTCTTGTTTTGTTCTTGTTGCCGTCTCGGGGTCGAAACGGCTTTGAGGGGAGGTTATGTCACGCCTGCCCTCACGTCCTCAGTCCTTTGTCTCCCTCTTGTGTTCAAGTTCAGTCCCACATGCCCATATATGTACTTCCTGTCTTGTCCTGTGTTAATCATGTCCAGCTGTTCTGTATCCCTTGTTTAGTCCTCCCCTTTATAAGCCCTGTTTGTCTCAGTCTAGGTGATCGGTCATTGACATTTATTCTATCACACATCCCTGTCTTAGATTCGTGTTATTCCAATACCTACCTTGACCCTGCCGTGTTTCCTTGTAAGTCTTCTTGTTTTATGTTCCAAGCTTCAGTCAGTTTTGTCTTAGTCCTAGTCTCTGTTCTGTTTCCAGCCATCGTGCTGCCGTTTTTGTTTATCCATTCTCCCTTTAATAAACCTCCTATATTATATCACCTCCGCCTGTGTTCGCCCTTTTCTCCATTTCACCCAATCCTTACACTGTCTAGTTCAATCACAATTATGGGGATGACTGCTGACTTGACAGATGTCCTGAAGACATTCATTGACACTTTCTACAAGGAGAGTAAGAGAGTAAGACATAGGTCAGTCCTGAAAATACTGCAAAGTAAGTATCAAAGCATATTAATGGAAAGTTTACTGGAAGGGGAAAATGTGGTAAGATGCATGACCACAGCCTTGGGAGAACTCCACAGTAAGTGGACTGAAGCTGATGCCAATGCCACAGTGCACAGACTCCCCCAGGAAATCATCTACATTCCTTATATCAAGCCACTCCTGCAACAGACGATGTCAGAAGTGTCTTACCTGAGCTAAGGAGAGAAAGAACTGGACTGTTAATCCTCTTTTCAAATGAGTCAATTTTGTATTTCATTTGGAAATCAAGCTCCTAAACTCTGGAGAAAATGTGAAGAGATGCAGAATTCAAGGTGTATGAAGTCCAGTGTGCAGTTTCTATGATGGTGTGATGTGTCATGTGATCTGCAGGTGTTGGTCCTCTTGTGTTATATCAAGTCCAAATTCAACTCATCTGTCTACCAGGAGCATTTCATGCATCCATCTGCTGACAAGCTTTATGGAGAAGCTGATTTGCCTTTACAGCAGGATTTGCCAACAGTGCTAAAGCTAATAACAAATGGTTTCCTGATCATTATGCTAACTGTGCTTGGTTGGCCTGCCAACTCTCCAGACAATCTATTGGTTATTGTCAAGAGGAAGATGAGAAACACCCAACCCAGCAATACAAACAAGCTGAAGGCCACTATCAACATAATCATAGCAGTGACACAAGCTTGTTGCCTCCATGCCACACCTAATTGATGCAGTAGCTTGTTTTAAAGAAGCCCAACCAGGCCCTGAGTGGCTCAGTGGACTAAGACGCTGCCACAATGATCCAAGGATCATGAGTTTGAATCCCAAACAGTGCCACACTGATCAATATTAAAACAAAAAGGCTTGAAAAATGTCCATTTACATGTAATTAATATCAAATATATGATATTTAGATATACCTCTATGGTTGTAATGGTTAAGTCTACCTTCTACTTGGGTCTCACTCACATTCAGGTGGATCTAACTCAGATGGGTCTCCTTTGAACTAGGCTTGGGCTTGTTTTCATCTGGCCGGGTTTCCCTCTCTCACACTCGAGTCTCACTCTCACTCCTCCGGGTCTCGTTCTCGCAGTGAGGTCTCATTCACACTTGGCCGAGTCATTCACGCTCAGCCAGACCTCATTCTTACACAACTGTGTCTTGCTTTCACTTGCCCAGGTCTTGCTCTCACGGGACTGGGTCTTGCTCACACTTGGGTTGGTTTCGATCTCACACGGCTGGGTCAGTTTGTACTTTGGCGTGTCTCACTTTCACATTGCTGAGAGTCGCTTATCAAATGGTGGGGATTCACTCTCACATGGCCAGCTCAGCTGGTCAGGTCTTGTCGGCACTCTAATGGGTCTCACATGGCTGGTTTCCATACTTGGCATGATTAGCCTTACCTGAGACAAAGAAATGTATCTAGCTGGGTGCTATAAAATATGATATAATTTATGCAGTGAAAGACCGTCATAGTGTATTTTTATATAATAATAATAATAATAATAATAATAATAATATTGACAATTTTCTAAATTCAATGAGTACCTTTTGCTGTTCTATGCATCCAGCCTGGCAACACTTGAATAAAAAAAGATGGTAATTACTTTCTTTTTTGTGTCAACATTCTGTGAAGCTAAAACCCACTAAGAGTAAGAATAAATATGAGTTTATTAATCATCACAATCTATATTAAGTGAGTATGCTTAAAGCAGGAAAAAAAGAGAAGCCGTGTATTTAGAAGAATGTGGGAGAGCTTCATGCACAGGTTAAAATGGAAGCTGAAGGTTACTTTTTCATTTGAAAGCCGGTATTATCAGATTCACCCACCCATCCATCCATCCATCCATTCATTACCATTCCGCTTATCTTTGTCTGGGTCAAGGGGGTAGAAACACAAGCAAAGTAGACCAGACGTCCCTTTCCTCAGCTACCTCTTCCATATAGGAGTATTCCAAGGCATTCCCATACCAGGTGAGAGATACAGTATATCCAGGGTTTTCTCCCAGCTGGACATGCCTGAAACACCTCGCCAGGGAGGTGTCCAGGAGGCATCCTAATCAGGTGCCTGAACCAAATCAACTGGCTCCTTTTGATATGGAGGAGAACTGGCACTACTCTGAGTCTTTCCTGAATGTCCAAACTTCTCACCCTATCTCTAAGGGAAAGCCCAACCACACTGTGGAGCTTGTAATCACCATCTCATTTTTTCAGTCATTACCCAAAGCTCAGGACCAGGTGAGGATTAGACTAGCCGGTAAATTGAGAGCTTTGCATTCTGGCTCATCTTCACCAAAACAGATTGGTGTAGAGTCCCCATCACTGCGGAAGCTGCACCAATCCATCTGTCAATCTCCCGCTCTTTCTTACCCTCACTTGTGAACAAGACCTGGAGATGCTTAAAGTCCTCCACCTGATTTTCAGATTCTATATATGAACCATTCTGCCACTGGATGTTGCACTAGAGCATCACCATCTCAGACTAAAACAAATGCTTCGGATGCTTCCCTATAGCCAAGCCCTCCTTCCATTTGTGTTCTCAGCACAGTGTTGCAAAACCCAGAGAAATATGGACAGGACCAATGTTCCCACAGGAGAGAACTAACATGCACATGCAGAAAGTCCAGCTATGAAAACACAGCAGAGAACAACAAGGAGGGTGAGACTTCATTCTCTGCTCAGGTTACCACTAAATCTTTACAAAACAATTAGCTGTTTGCTGTTATGTTCATGTTTACAATGTTATATAGAGCTCCAGAAACATTATGTTGCGAAAAGCCAAAAGCATTAAGGATGTGCGTTCTGCTCTTTTCTACTGTTTCACTGACCAAAGCTCCTCAGGCAAGATGTTCCAGGCAGGTCACTCGAGGTGAGGGTCTCAGGTGTGTATGTGAGAGTATAATTGGTTATTATACACTGGGTGTGGGTGACACACCTGTGTGTATCCATATAGCAGAAAAGCTTCAGACAAAAATAATGAGAACTGTTTGGAAAGCTGTGGGTCATTGTATAGATGGACTTTGTTGTGTGATTTGTTCTTTTAGATTTGTTTTTACATTGCTATTATTCTAACCTTAATCTGGAAACTTCACTGCCTTGCTATACCAATGCAATTCTGCTTGATGTTTGAAACAGTGATTCTGTAAGCCTTAAGTTCTTTAATTATGATGTTTCACTGATACTATGATCACATGATCACTATCCTGCTTGCCGGGACCAGGGCTTGAGAGAGCAAATTTTTTTTTTGTCCATGGATGGGTAGATATTGCTCTCTCCCAATCACTACTACCAGTGTCCACTGGCTCAGGTGTCTGTTAGCTGATGTATCAGAACTGGGAATCCTACACTTTCTTCCGAATGTGTTGGCTGCTCATTGACAATGTCAGGGGGAGCCTGAATTCACATGAGGATCAGAGACATTACAAGTGATTGGGAGAGTCCTAGCAGATGGGTGGGTTGATTGGATTAGTACTGCAGTGGGGTAAAATTGGGTCGAAAATAAAATAGTTATAGTGTTTCTTAAACTATGACACTATGAACACAAGATACTTCACATTTTGACTGGTCAGCATCATTTACTTTGTTCATGCACATCCATTCAGGCATTTCAGGCATGTAACACAGCTGAGATAAGACAGGCCTGTAACACAGCTGAGAGAAGACAGGCCTGTAACACATCTGAGACAAGACAGGCCTGTTACACAGCTGAGACAAGACAGGCCTGTAACACAGCTGAGACAAGACAGGCCTATAACACCTCTGAGACAACACAGGCCTGTAACACATCTGAGACAAGACAGGCCTGTTACACAGCTGAGACAAGACAGGCCTGTTACACAGCTGAGACAAGACAGGCCTGTTACACAGCTGAGACAGGGGCAATTTAGGGCTAGTAATGAGGTTAAACATAAAGACATCTCACTCCTCAAGCCTTGCATTTAAGTGATCACAAAATGTTCTGAGAGCACTGAGATTAACACCATCACACACACACACACACACACACTACCACACATATTTGTTGAAGGACTAGTCCATAAAGTTTGTAAAAAGCAGTACCAGCTCCCACCTCACTCAGCTGTGACCTCCAACAGTTGTGTGTGTGTGTTTGCCTGTGTGGGGGGGGTCAGTAAATCATGACATGCTGGCTGAAAAATAGTGGTAGGTGTAAAGTAAACAGACACACACACACACAGTGGGTAGAACAGTGTGGATGGACACTACAGGGCACTCCATCCATCTTTCTGAAGGAGGCAAAGAGTAAAGTCTCTCTCTCTCTCTCTCTCTCTCTCTCTCTCTCTCTCTCTCTCTCTCTCTCTCTCTCTCTCTCTGTCTGTTGTGAAATGAGAGTGTTCCATCATTCTACACTCTTGTTCTAGACATCGACCAGGGGAACAGGGAAGGAGAGCCCTTGTGTGTGTGTGGGGGGGGGCTAAAATAACATTTTTATAATGTATAAAAATCATGTTTTGAAAAGCATAATTTTCACACACATTGCTGCATATTACCAGCATATCTCCATTTTTATCTCTGTGTTAAACAAACCAGAATATGTTTATATTTTACATTCTTCACAGTAGGCACCTGTTGTTTAGATGACAGCTTTCTTGGCATTTTCTCAGTCAACTTTATGAGGTAGTCAGCTGGAATGACTTTCAGTTAACAGCTGTGTCTTGTTAAGAGTTCATGACTTGCATTTCTTGCCTCTTAATGTGTTTGAGACATCAGTTGTGTGTTTACTTTGAAGAATCTAAAATCTAAAACATGTTTTGGTTTGTTTAACACTTTTGTTTCCTACATGAGTCCTTATGTGTTCCTTCAAAGTCTGGATGACTTCAGTATTTATTTACAATGTAGGGGAACAAATTGTGTCCAAACTTTTGACTGGTACTTTATATAAAATCAATTTCCAGAACATTTGGGAGACTTTCTGTATATCATCTAAACCTGTGATGTTATTCAGACTTTACACTAAAACTGTGTCTTTATCAAAGTCCTGCTACATAAGGTCACTGCTGCTTCATCTTTTGTGTGTTTACTCCTTTCACTTTTAAAAGGCAGCGGTGTCTTTGCTGACTGTTTTGCAGCAGATTTATTTTAATTAACGTCTGAGGACATCACTTTCAGACAACATGCATTTTAATTTAATCTAATTATTCCAGGCACCAGACCCTATCCATAACTGTCAGTCTGCTAATCACGAGGTCAACTCAAACTCACTTTAACTGCAGGAAAACCAAAACTTGGACTTAAAGTGCTGATCTTCACAGTGGAATATGGTCACTATGGTCATTTATGTCATGCTGTTATCTTTGAAATGGACAGTACTTTGCTGGCAATGCTATCATGGTTTGAATGTTGACTGTATATTTGTACATTTTTAAAGATAAAAGCGCAGAATGTATATAACAAGGTTTATTAGTAGAGGTTTATAAACAGACACTAAAAGCTTATATAGCCAAAATAATCAGACTATATCTAATACAGCTTGGATGGTAGTCATGTGAGAGACCAGTCCCCCTGAGGATTATGGGTAATGTAGTTCTGGAGATGCCAGGGAAGTCACATGATTAGCAGAACAGTGGAGGATAATGGGAGATATGGCAGAATGGGAGTCCCAAACTGATCTGTGATCAGATGCACCAGGGCAGAGAGAAGAGGATTTCAGCTTTCACAATGTATTGTGTACTTATATTACACAATATAATATATGTAGACTTATATTAAGTCTCAGAATTTAAGGAATAGATGCTGGACTTTTTGCATAGTAGCAAATGAATGTTATACTATAGTGTCTTTCTTAAATAGTGCCTTTGTATTACCAAAGGACTCTTTACAATCAACACAATCGATTTACACACTTAGAACTCAACCACACATCAGCGAGAAGCGGCAGCCAATCATACACAGCGTCTCAACCAGTGATTGTCCACCTGGAGGACTGCATCAAGCACTAGGCAGGGTTCATACGGGTGCTTGAAATCCTGGAAAATGCTTGAATTTTAACATTCTGTTTTCCAGGCCTGGAAAATGCTGGAATTTTGGAGAAAGTGCTTGAAATTCTAACCGCTTTTACTTTACAATAAATAACTCTCTGATTAAATAAGTTCACTTAAAGAAAAATTGCAGAGCGTAAAATAAAAAAGGCTTTGCTCGCGCCTCCACGTATGGCTGGATATTTTTGTTGGACCTGGCAACCCTGGCCGGTGATAACAGCAGTAACATGACGGGAGGCTGCGTTAGCTGACCTGCTAGTTTATGTATGAACACCGCTAGTTGGCAGTTTTGCAGGCTTATTTTTATGAAGCGTGGTGTGTTATAAAATGTGGTAACGCTAGTTTTGCATGCCAGTTACAGCACAACCATTAATGGACTGTCACAATAGTGCTGGTGTCAGTGTCCTGCCCCCTCTTACCTCTTCTTACATGGCCCAGAACCTTCAGTCAGCAATGTCTAAACCTGCCTGATCTGCTGTATAAGGAACTTAATAGAGGTTATGTTTTTGGGTCTTTTGAACCTCCTCCTTTTTCTCACTTTTAAATCAACTCCACAAGCATTGCTGCTTGCCATTATTCAAAAGGGAATCCCAAATGTACCTTTAAGCTCACTTTAAGCTTCATAAGTACCTTGTGCAATCAGAGCATTTTGTTAGATTTGGTTGAACATCTGCAGGCTGTTGTTCATGCTGCATCTAGTAGAAGAATTTTTTAATTGATACTGAAAACTCTCAACGATTCGGTCAACACATTTCTTAACTTGGTGACTCACTAAGGAGACTGTCCTTTACCTCTTAGGCCTTCTTAACTTCTGCATGTGTATAATTCCCCAGGGCTGGTTTTTCATAGCGTACCTCCACTCAGTCCAGGGCCTGAGCAACACAGTAGCTGTTGTTGACATCTGCAACTGCAAATCTGACATTGTCTTGGTTGCTTGACCACTAGAACAGTATCTAGGATCACTCTGTTCACAAGAGTTCTCTAAGCCTGCTTTGGGGACATTTACCATGATCTGCCTCCTCTTCCCTCTTTGAAATCTCCCTCATTGTAATTGTTGGGGCTTCACCCCTGCTGGATCTGTGTGGATCCAAAAATGGCAAGACCCAAGCACATGATGGGATCACCAAAAACTCCTTAATTTCAAAAGCCCTGTAAAGAGCAAGCTTTTCCTTTGTTCTTCATGGCAGAACTACAGTTATGTGCAGTAAGACATAGTATGTGCTTTGCCTTGAACACTATTTGCTATATTTCTTGAAATACTTTTTACATTCCATATCCAATGATTGGTACCCTGTCCATGTGCCCGCTGAAGGGGTAGGAGACTCATCACAACCCTGATCAGGACTAAGCAGAAGATAATGGATGGTTGGATGGGTTTGATGGTATTTATCTTATGCCAGAGTATATATATTAGCTTTGAAAGGGATGTGAGGGGGAGTGGCTTTTGAAAGTAGGGGTGGGACTTATTCTTTAAAAAAAGATCTAGTTTACACTTACTAGTTTCTACAAAATTATGTACGCTGCCTTTAAGAGACAGACTGGCAGATGTACAGTGAATATGGGGATGTTCTTGACTGTGTGGATTTACAGGGCTTTTGGCTTGACAAGTTTTTCATCTCCTGTGTGTTTTATTAGTGTAAGTACAGGGACAATGTGAATGTGTAGCAAGGGAGGTACAGGGCTTTACTGAGCAGAGAAATGAGCCTTTTCACTCGCGCACCCACACTGCCTCACCGCCGGTCTCTAAAGCTGAAGGCAAATTTTCATTTTACGGCCCGTCAGCTTTCTGATCTGCACCAAATGAATGCAGCCGCAAACAAATCTATCAAATCCAACATCAAAACAAGCGCATTCACTATCAGAGAGAGAGAGAGAGAGAGAGAGAGAGAGAAAGAAAGGGAGGCAGAGAGAGAAGGAGAGAAAGAACAGGGGAGAGAGAGGGGGAGAAGAATGGAGAGAGATTGAGTAGTAAGAGGGAAGGAGAGTAAGAAAGAGGAAAGAGAGAAAGAAAGGGGGAGAAAAAAGTAGAGTAAAAACAGGGGAGAGAGAAAGTAAGAGAGAGAGAGAGAGAGAGAAGAATGGGGAGTTGGGCTGAGGGACAGAGAGAGTGAGGGAGAGACGGGGAGAGATGAGAAGGAGGGAAGGAGAGTAAGAAAGGGGGAAGAAAGAGTGAGAAAGGGAGGCAGATGGAAAGAGAACGGGGATATGGTACGAGACAGAGAGAAAGAAAGGGGTGAGAGAGCACAGATGGAGGGAAGGTGAGTAAGAAAGAGGGAAGAGAAAAAGAGTGAGTAGTTAGAGAAGTGAGAGAGAGAGCATGAGGGAGGGTAAAGCTCCACCAGACTATCACATGTTTGGTCCTCTCTCTCTCTCTCTCTCTCTTCTTCACTTCTCTGACATCACAGTGGATTCAGTCTTGTATACTTTTGCATCTTCATTGCCAAACACTAACAATGAACAGAGATTTGTTTGCAAGCTTCAGTGTTGTTTACATGCTCCATCAAGCTTATTTATCCGTACTCTTAAAACTCCACTGTATTTTTAGTGTCATGCCTGATGGTGGTATAACTGGTATAATGTCTGGTGTATATGAAGCACTACTGTGTTTCATAGACCTTCATTACTGTAGGTGTTAGACTGTACAGCCAGCACTACTCTCAGTACAGGCCCTCCTCTATGTGTAGATAACTTGTTGATGGGCAATGTTTCCCTGTGCAATTATATATATACAGTGGTAACCCTACTTACGAGTTTAATTTGTAATTCGCCGAGCTCGCTAGCTGGTTTGCTCGTTAGCTGGATGCATTTTCATTTCATCTATAAGAATACATGTAAAACTGATTAATCCATGTCAGCCGGTCAATATACAGTATACTTTAATATGATAAATAATGTGTTTATATGGGTTTTTTAAAACATAAACGAGATGCTTGTGTAGGCTGGCGGCTAAGGAGGAGAGGAGGACGGGCGTACGTGTATGGCATGGTCACACTTATCATATGAAAAGTAAAAGTAAAGTTTGTCTAACTTTCTTGTTCACTACCTTTTGCTACCTTAGCGTTACGTTCACTTTTACAGACCTCTTCTTCTACGGTAGCATCTAGGGGACGCTGTGACCGCAGCGCCCCTAGCGGTTTGGCATAATTGAACAAATTTACGCTACTCGTTACTTGGAATTTTTCTCGTTACCTGGAGCAAAAATATTCTGAGATCTCGACTGCTTACCTGGAATACTCGTTAGTAGGGATGCTTGTAAGTAGGGTTACCACTGTATATATATATATATATATATATATATATATATATATATATATATATATATATATACAAAACAAACTTTTTATTTGTATATTAACTTCCAAAATATCAAACTCCCACCCTCTTATTTTAATCTAACGCTGGATTTAACAATGTGGGGAAAAAATGTTCAGAATGACTTAATATTTAGGGTATTTCAAATCAATGCGTTCAATGTTTCTCATATAAGTAATTATTAGCAGTTTATACAGACATCATAACACAATGTACAGAAACCAACAACAAATCATTTTATTACCAACTAAACTGATTAGAACTGCGATGCTCACTATGACTGACTGAGTATGTGAGTCATCAACAGCATCACACACACTTGTTCTGTAATTCCACATGTGTGATGTAATGAATACTTAATATTAAAGCATAAAAACAGAGAAAGTCGGTAAATGTTGAGCTTACAGTAAGTAAACTAAACAAACTAAGCAGCATTGTTTCCAGTCATTGATCTTCTGTTAGTAAAAGTTATATTTACAATAAATTTGATGTAGTTTGATTGAGCGTTGACCCCAAATATCAACTTATATTGATAAACAAATGAAACTTTGACTTTTCCACAGTAGTAGCATCAAATGGAAGGGTTTTCAGGCTGCACAGCACTGAAGAAACTTTATGTAGGTTTGTTTTGCAACTTGTACCACAAATGTTGCCCTTCAGCAGGACCAAAACAGATCATTCCGTTCCAATTTGCCAGTGTTCTCAAAGTTTTTTCAGTGCTTATTTCTAAAAATGTGGCATATTATTTAATGAAAGCAAACTTTAACTGGCATCTCAAACAGGCAGAAATGGAAAAACCAGCTTTTAAATGCTGGACCTGCTGGTAGGAAGAGGCTATTTAAGAGTTTACGGGAAAGGGTTTCCCTGATACGGGTTCATATAAATAAATGAAAATTGTGCATGAAATTGCCATATTCCTGTATCTTTTAGATGAGGTGTTATATTCAATTAAGCAATTCACAACGAAGTTGAGGAGGGAACATCCTTTTGCTTAACCCTGCAGAAGTTGAGTGGAGTCGCTTTAGTTTATGTTTTATGAGAACTCATTAGTCCAATTTTTCACAAGGCCTCTCTCTCTCTTTCTCCTTCCCTGTTCTGACAAATTGTTATTGTTCTTTCAGTGTCACTAACTCTCATCTTTAAAAGACAGCTCATGCCAAGATGTCAGCATATGAATTGTTCCTTTGCCTTGCTCTGTGGGGAATAGATAGGGGACGGTGGAATAGATAGTCATTTGGATGCATTGTGGCAGAAATCACACTCAATAAAGTATGTGCAGTCACTCAGTGGCCCCTGCCGAGGTGATCATTTAGGACGGGTGAAAAAAGAATGTCGATTTCATGCCGTAAGGATTTTAATGAAAAGCCTTAGAGATACCTAGGACGGACATGACGGCTTGTTTTGTCTTTTGCTCCTCTCTGCAGACGCCCTCCAATCAGCCGGAGCAAATGACGCCAGGTATGAATGCTGCGACATGATTGGACGGCTTGGGAACTCTTGAAGCGTGAAGCGTTGAGTGCATTGATTGGATAAATGGAGGGTGCAAAGCGAGGGGAGTGCATATTGATGATGGTTTTTGTCCATTACGGTTGGCAATAACAGGACGGTACTGTGGCACTGATGATCTATTTTATGAATAAGGAAGCCTTAAAAAGTCAGTAGGGCCGTTTTGTTCATGCACTCAAGTCATATTTATCACTGACTTCTGAAGATTAGATCATCAGTGAAGCAGATGTTTAGTATTTATTATATAATCATCACCACTCAAAAATCAAATGTACCCAATACCTCATAATTTTGGGGTCCTCAGTGGTGTTGTGCCTAAGATAGTACTTTGGTGGCAATACAGATTCCCCCTTTTGCCATATTCCATAGCAATGCTCCACCATGTCCATTTCAATGAGGAGTCAATGAGGAGCTTTGCCACAACAACAGCAACAACAGCAAATCTCAATGTCAGCCTTGTTTTTTCAATACCAGGAAAACCACATGACTTCAGTATCAGTCATTATTATCAGCAAACTTATATATCAGTCAATCTCTTCTTCATCATCTTCTTTCCTTATTCATTTCCCTGCAATTCTCTGTGATGAGCACAGAGAAATTAAACTGCTGCACTGGCTTCAGAGCTGTGCACCAGAGAGAGTGATCAATCACAGATGGGTATAAATCTAAATGGAGTTTATCATTACAGAGTAAAGAGTGAAGGGGAGCATTCTGCTGATACAGCGGTAAATGTGCCACAGAGAGTGGGGGTACTTTTACTGTTGTTTTCTATGGTGTATATATCAGAGCGTGGGAGCAGACCAGGGAGCTGCATTTCAAAATTTGGAATTTCAACTACAATGAAGTTTGCTAAGTAAGTTGTTTTCACAAAGACAAAGTGATAAACTAATAATGGTGAGTGTGAACAGGATGGTGGGGGAAGTTATCACTTCTGGGAGGTTATCACTTCTGGACATTCAATGTTTTACATTATTTAAAAATGGTATGTATTGTAGATTAATACTAAAGTCATCCAAACTATGAAGAAATACATACAGTGAGGAAAATAAGTATTTGAACACCCTGCGAATTTGCAAGTTCTCCCACTTAGAAATCATGGAGGGGTCTGAAATGTTCATCTTAGGTGCATGTCCACTGTGAGAGACATAATCTAAAAGAAAAAATCTGGAAATCACAATGTATTTGAACACCTGCCAATCAGCAAACATTCTGGCCCTCAAAGACCTGTTAGTCTGCCTCTAAAAAGTCCACCTCCACTCCACTTATTATTCT
>BRDA01001183.1:11571-22543 GCA_036984385.1 Crenuchus spilurus | reverse complement strand
GAGAGAGAGAGAGAGAGACAGAGACAGAGAGACAGAGAGAGAGAGACAGAGACAGAGAGAGAGAGAGAGACAGACAGACAGAGACAGACAGACAGACAGAGAGAGAGAAAGAGAGAGAGAGATACAGAGAGAGACAGACAGACAGAGACAGACAGACAGACAGAGAGAGAGAAAGAGAGAGAGAGATACAGAGAGAGACAGAAAGAGAGAGATTAAGTGTCTGTAGTGATGAGATTTAAACTTTTAAAAGTCAGATACTTATAATAATATTGTAATTTGTAAATTAAGGTGGGTGTGGTTTACCTCCTCAGGGTCCAGTGATAGGCTGCTGTATAGGAGGGCGGAGTCACAGTCAGGAATGAAGTTCACACAGTAATCTGCTGCAGCAGTGGGGTCAGGAGATATTAACAAATGCTGTATCTCACCCTGAAACACACACACACACACACACACACACACATTATTATTCTCATTTATATACACTGATGAGACAAAATATCACTAATTGCTAAATAGCTTAAACATTATGATAAGTGCTAAAAAACAAATGGTGATTGCTTTAATGAGTGTTGTTGTCTGCAGATAAAAAAGATCTAAGATTTATAACAGTATAAGTCTTATTTCTAACAGTAAAAGTCTTCAGATTTATAACAGTAAAAGTCTTAGTTATAAAAGTAAAAGACTTCATACTTCTAACAGTAAAAGTCTTATTCCTAACAGTAAAAGTCTTATCTAACAGTAAAAGTTTTCTTATTTCTAACAGTAAAAGTCTTATTTCTAATAGTAAAAGTTTTATTTCTAACAGTAAAAGTCTTCAGATTTATAACAGTAAACTGTAAAGTCTTCAGACAACCCAATCAATAATAAAATAAACTGGTGACCAACCAACATCCTGCAGTACCTCCACTGTCCACCAGGGCACTATAAACACGGATGAACTGCTAGAATAACACTTTCTTATAAAAACAAACTGTGAAAGTTTCCCGTTCCAGTGCTAGAACACGAGTATGAACATGCAGACCGGTCAGTCCTCAGGCATTCCTCACAGAATGAAATACCACACACACATTAGAGAGCTGGTTCTTCAAGGGTTCTTTAGTTAATGCAAAGTCACAGAACAGTTAACATGTTTAAATGCTCTTTTCTAGAGTGAAATTGTTCTTCACATTGATGGAGAATGTCACCAGGCAAATAGCTCAGGTTAGTTCACTAAAGATTTATCCACCATAAATAACACGCAACCACAACGGCAAACAAGCCCAGCCAGAGTGGGCCAGAGAGGAACATCAGACATCCACTAACAGAACACCGTCTAATGTGAGATACAGATGAGAAATGAATGATCTGACAGATATGACTATGAAAGAAACATGAGCCATATTTAAGAGCTCCATATCAATCCTCCTCAGAGGAATAGAGCACTGCATCATCACCAGTACACACTGAGAATACCAATCAATACCAATCAATAACAAATAAAACAATAAATAAAATAATAACAACAAAGAGGTTAATTGCTCAGACATTGATTAATTAGGAGAATAAAACTTAACTTAGTCTCAATTTGCATCTGTTTGCAAATCTGGCAACCAAGAGCCATGAGGCTTGCCAAGGTACATGGTCTGCTCCTGTGTTTGTTATTTTCATCTGTTTTGCTTGCCAAAAAGTTCTTTTTTGTGACATATAACCACTGGGAGTTGCTCTCCCTCAGAGACAATTCCTATATAACTGATGAAGCCACGATTCCTGCAGAGACACTAGCTATAAACAACACGGTGCACCCGTGCTCTGGAAGCACAAGCTGTCTGGAATAAGATGCCAGGCTATGTACTATGCAGGTTTAGGAAGTGTCCATACCGGCCACCTTTACCAGCCTTGCTTCTTACCAACATCAGATCACTGAAAAACAAAACTGATGAACTTTTTCTTTTGCTGCAAACCAACAAGGATTTTAAGGACTGCTCTGCTCTCTGCCTGCCTGAGACCTGGCTGGATCACACTGTACCTGACCTGGCAGTAACTCCATCTGGATTCTCTCTACACCGTGCTGACAGGTCAGTTAAGCTGTCCACAAAATCTAAAGGTGGTGGTATATGTGTTATGGTCAATCAGCATTTGTGTAGCAACAACACAGAGCTCAACAGTTACTGCAGTGCTCACCTGGAATATATCGCCGCAAATTCCACCAACTTGTTGTGTGGTCATTAATAAATAAATAAATGAATGATTTGTGTCTCATTTGTTTAACTGGGTTCTCTTTATCTACTTTGAGGACTTGTGTGATGTTTTAGGTCATATTTATACAGAAATATAGAACATTCTATGGGGTTCACAAACTTTGAAGCACCGCTCTATATTTTATTCTGTTGTCCTGGTTCTTCTTGTTATTCAACATAAAGAATGTCATCACAGCACCCACCTCGAACACTTCCTCGTCCAGCAGCCGCGTCCCAAAAACAGTCACTCCATCAGTACTGACCTTGGGGTCCTCACCTCTGGGGAGGTCAAGGGTCATGACCTTTTTGCAGTCTAGGTAGAGTGTTACCTTATTACCTTCCACACTGTATGCCAGTCTGTGCCATCTGTAAGGGTATAGGTCAAAGGTCAGGTCTGTTTCTAACTTGTTACCCAAAGGAGATCCAATTAAAACCAACAATCAGCTTATTAGCATATTACTGACTGAACTCTGTCTTCCCTTTGTTTGTGTTTTGTGTATAACATCTACATCAACGTCTGACTGTGCATCTCTGTTTGTCTGGTCTGCTTAATTAAGCCATGTGTAAGTTAGCTAGAACAACAAAACCAACTGATAAATCAGCATCCTGCAGTACCGCCACCATCCAGCAGGGGCACTACAAATCCTGTATCCTGGTGCTATGAACATGATCAGATGTTTAGGCATCTGATGCCTTGGATGTTTCTTACAGAATCAGATACCATACACACTAGAGATGGTTCTTCAAGGGTTCCTTAGCAAATACAATGGCTCAACAGAAAGTCAGTGAACCATTAGTATGCTTAAACATGTCTTGCATTGAGAAATGGGACAACTGATGTGACAATATGTCCTCTTTTTAAAGGACGTGTCTTCTTTTTTATTTCTTGATTGCCTAAAGGGTCAAGGATCTGTTGTTTGACACTATGGACTCTAATCTGTCCAGCGAGACCTTCTTGCTCCTGGTGTCCAAAATATGGTGACCCTAGATCAAAGTAATGTAAGGCAATCTGTGAGGTAATAATGTGCAGGGCCAGCGCTCCAAATACACGGATCATGTCCTGTGCGTGGGGCACCACGATTTTACAGGAGCACCACATGATTTCGGGAGGGCACCACATGTCCCTTTCATCTCTTTTACAAATATTCGCTGTCTAGGGCCCACGGGTAGTTACGAGCGTGGAGCACCTGCACACTGAGCACCGGCACTGATAAGGTGTCTTGGTTGCTCAGCCTGGTTGCAACATTTTGTCATCTGTGCATTACAGATGTGCTGGAATTGTGCGATCCCGTCTATATTTTGACATAACTTTGACCTAAAACTTCACCAGATCATCACACAAGTCATAAAAGTAGATAAAATAAACCAAATCAAACAAAGGAGACACACATATTAAACTTGGTCATTTATTTACTGAGAGAAATTGTACAATATTACATGTTGGCGAAAGGCCCCTTTATTCAGCAGAAACTACACAACTACAGCTACATTTCTGCTAGTAGTTGATCAGTCCTGATGGTGGACTTTACTTGTGGTCCTTTGTGACCTCATTGTCTATTACATTCCTTGCTCTTGGAGTGATATTTGTTGGTCGACACTCCTGAGGAGGTAACAATGGTCTTGAATTTCCTCCATTTGTAAACAATCTGTCTGACTGTGGATTGGTGGAGTCCAAACTCTTTAGAGATGGTTTTGTAAACTTTTCCAGCCTGATGAGCATCAACAACTCTTTTTCTTAGCTCCTCAGAAATTTCCTTTGTTTGTGCCATGATACACTTCCACAAACATGTGTTGTGAAGAGATAGATCCCTGTTCTTTAAATAAA
This sequence comes from Crenuchus spilurus, assembly GCA_036984385.1. Classification (NCBI taxonomy): domain Eukaryota; kingdom Metazoa; phylum Chordata; class Actinopteri; order Characiformes; family Crenuchidae; genus Crenuchus; species Crenuchus spilurus. Next base: position 18,502 of record BRDA01001183.1, on the reverse strand, counting down.
ACAGGGTGCCCACTCACACCTGATTGTCATCCCATTGATTGACACTAATGATGTGTTAATCCTAAAGGTTTACATACCTTTGTCACTCACAGACATGTCATTTTGGATGATTTTCCTCAATAAATAAATTATCAAGTCTAATATTTTTGTTTGATTTTACTTTACTTTATTTACATTTAGCGGATGCTTTTGTCCAATGTGACTTACAATGACAGTACAATAATAAAACAATGCAAAATTAAATCGGTACACATGAGGAGTAGTTAGCTTGGCTAGAACAGGTGTTCTTTGAAATGCTCAGTTTTTAGGAGTTTCTTAAAAACAGCGACGGACTCCACTGCTCTGATGGTGGTAGGCAGCTTGTTCCACCATCTGGGAACTATGGAGGAGAACAGTCTGGATTGCTTTATGTGAATGTTTGGCAAAGCAAGGCGACGTTCAGTGGAGGAGTGCAGTGGCAGATGGGACATAAGCCTTTAGGAGTAAATGGAGGTAGTAGGGAGCCTGCGCTGTCATAACCTTATGGGCGATCATGCAGGCTCTGTGTTTAATACAAGCAGCAACCCGAAGCCAATGAAGTTCAATGATCAGTGGGGTGACGTGCCGATTTCGGAAGGTTGAAGACCAGAAGTGTTGCTGTGTTCTGGACCATCTGTAGTGGTTTTATAGCACAGGCTGGGAGTCCCATTAGCACTGCATTGCAGTAGTCCAGACGTGTGATGACCACAGCTTGCACCAGGAGTTGAGTGGCCTGTTGCGTTAGGAACGGTCTAATTTGTCTGATATTGTAGAGTGCAAAGTGGCAGGACTGAGCAACAGAGGCCATATAATGTGTAAATGATAGCTGGTCATCAAACATAACCCCCAGGTTCCTAGCAACCTTTGATGGAGAAATTGAGAAAGAGTCGATTGTCAAGATGAAGTTGTGTTGAACCGATTGTTTTGCAGGGAATACCAGTAGTTCAGTCTTTGAAAGATTAAGTTGAAGATGGTGTGTCTTCATGCATGAAGATATATATGAGAGGCAGTGCGATATCCGTGCTGAAATTGAAGAATCATCAGGCGGGAATGACAGATAGAGCTGAGTATCATCAGCAAAGCAATGGTAGGAGAAACCATGTGAGCGAATAACTCAGCCCAGAGAGGTGGTGTGGATGGAAAAGAGGAGGGGTCCCAGTACCAAGCCTTGGGGCACTCCGATGGACAGTGAGCATGATGAGGACAGCCGTCCTAGCTGTTCTAGAGCTGTATCAGAGATACCCATATTTGAGAGTTTAGATAGGAGGAGGTCATGATCGACTGTATCAAAGGCTGCTGACAGGTCGAATTATTTGGTTCTCTTTATATACTTTTTGGGCTTGTGTGACAATCTGATGATGTTTTACATAATTCTAAAGGGTTCACAGTTGTATTCCACTTGTCAGTAATGTCATCCCCTCTATCTGGTCTGTGCTGCCCACTTGTTCTTCTGCCATACATTGGAAAGGTTGTGGACTTGGTTTTGCTTATCTTTAATCTCTGACTGCAAACTGTCCTTCTACAAGCCTCTGAATACCTCTGATAGTCAAAAAATGTCCTTTCATTGGATGCCTCGCTCTGTCTACACCAAACTAAGTTGGTTCAGAAGTGCAGTAAATGTTTCAAATCTTCACCAAGAACATATGGAGCTCTCTACCAGCCAAGCTTGCCCAGAGTCTCTGATTAAAACATCACTTTACATCCTCTCAGTATCACCGACCTGAATGTAATACAGAATGTTAATGTGTTGTACTTGCTTTATTATGTAACTATGTACTTCAATTCAAAACACTAGACTGACTGTAAGGATTCAAAACAAAGTGACTCACTTTCCGTCAGCCAGGTTGACCTTTTTGAAGATGGGGTAGTGGTCAGGGGTGGGCTGACCATTCTGATCTTCGTACAGAAACACTGGGGAGCGTCCAAGCTCCAGGCCAAGCTGCTGGACTCCATCAGGATTGTAAATGGACAACAGAAAACACTGAGCGCCACGACGAGGACGAACTGTTACCAGCACAGAGAAGTCTACCGGAAACTCAGAGTCTGTAGAAAACCACATCAGAGTACCAGTTAGCGTTGATATGATGAGCAATAGATGAGTGTGAAATGAGCATCTTAAGGATGACTGCCAGTACATCTATACCTTAACTGCTATAACTTTTATATAAAATCCCGTGAGAAGAACTTACCAGGAAACAGTTGTTTGGTTGGAATGCTGACCTGTATCTTCTTATCGATCTTATAGGCCAGGTCCACCTCCTCTAAACCCCGCCTACTGGTGCAAAGCCCTGCCTCTAACGACACACCTTCCATCCTGTCTGACAGGTCCAGAATTTTCAGCACATCAATGTGATTGGCTGAAATAAGAGAAAAGAACAGTGCTTTGGTTAAAGTAAGTCAGTGACTAACAGAGCTTAGCTTTCAGAAGCTTGGGGAACTTTCAAAAGAAAGTTGATGATTTCTTGAACAAAGAAAAATACATTTACAGTACATTAAACTGAGATAAAGATAAAGATATTTAATCAGTGACAGTCATTACATAGGTCCACTGTATAAGTGTACAGTTACAGACTGTAGTGCAGATGTAGGACCAAAGTCCTGTAGCCAGAAACTGCTCAGTGATGAATAGACTGGAGTGGTCTGAAAAACGGTGGACTACAATCTGGATCTGTGCACATATACAGAATAGTGGACATACTGTATAAGATTGGTGGGGCTAAAAACTGGACAGTTGGCAAATGTAAAATACTAAGATTATTAATTTAGTGGACACTGTGCATACACACACACACACAGTACTGTACATACAATTTGTACTGTACATGTACATACACGCACATACAGACAGCTCCATGACTGTCTGTTGAAACACTACATACTGTCTGACAGGACACAGCAAGAATGTAAAACATCTGACATGAAGAGAGACCTCAGGTCAGAGAGGAGAACACAGCAGAACACCAAGAGAACCTGACATAAAAAATATAATGACTACATCTGTCAAAGTTACTGGTTAATAAATCACATTTTTACTGAGCCTCCACTAAGACTGACATTATGTTCACCAGTGATAAGGTTCTCTTAAACTAAGGGAACAGTCATTCCTGAGAGCCAATCTGCCCTAAGGTTCTGTTCAACTCCAACATCCACTCCAATGTCTACTATAATATCTACTCCACTGTCTACACCAGCATCCACTACAACAGCCACTCCAGCATCCACATCAACATCTTCTCCAACATCCACTCCAAACATTCATGCCAAAATCCACTTTAACATCCAGTCCTAACATCCACACCAACATCCACTTTACTGACTGGATGTTTAGTCTTTATGTTAGACAGGACTAACTGAGTTTGACTCAGCTCATATTAGTATTAGTATTAGTATTAGTTTATTTATAAGGGGAAAGTGCAATTTCATAAAAACACATGAGTACACATGGTTAAAAAAGCCAGAATTAGCCAGAAGGCTAGTTTTCATCTCTAGTCCCCTAGCCATGATGTTAAAAATCAGTAAAAAGGCAATAAAATTACAATAAAAAATCAATACAAGTACAATATAATACAAAATACACACAACACTTACACATCATCACAACATAATTTATCATGCCATCAAATAACACAACAGGCTTATCTTTCAGTGTTGGCAACTATAGGTGTTGATAAGCCACATTTTCATTTTTTTGGGAAGAACATGTATGCTGTAAGCAGTCTAACCTCCTCAGGTACTGAGTTCCACACACTTGCATTCCTTACTGACCATGCCGACATACTGAAAGTGCTTCTGCACAGAGGAACATAACCACCTCTGACAGAGCCTCGAGTGACACGCTCAAGGCTGTTTCTTTGGCTGATAAACTGAAGGAAGAATCTGGAGCCAGTTTATGTAGTACGTTATAGGTCCGTTTTAAGTCTGCAAATGTGTGAAGACTGTCCCAATTTAAAATACTGTATTTTTTTAATTGCACAGTGAGGATAGTGCCTAGGTTTATTAGTTCTCAGATTAGATCAGACCTACTGTTAACATCCACACAAATATCCATTCCCCACTGAGAAGAGCAGAGCAGCCACACATATTTACTGTATAAACAACACATTTTAATATCAAACACCACCCAACTCAACCACAGAGTGAGAGAGCTTCAGAGTGAATAGAGAGAAAGAATTCAAAGCAAAGCAGTCACAACTGTACAAGAACAAACACACACACAAAACATAATAGAAAATATAAAAAAACCAACGTAGAACAAAACAAGAGTTTGTCAAGGCAAGACAATTCAATTCATACCTTCAGCACAAACCCACCAAATTCATCAGGTTCACAAAGCAAAGCCCTGATCATCAGACCTGGGTCAGAACCCTCCCACCTCTTGATTCTGTTCTTGTTTGCAGCACCTAAGAGAAAATTTAAAAGACCCACCTCATCCTTTTTTTTAAAAAAAAGAAAACTAATTAATAATAATTAGACTTGTCTGAAATAAGTCTAAAAACTTTAAACCACAGTTCTTAATTAAAACAAGAAGAAAACATGAAAAAAATCTACAAAAAGGACAACTGATGGATCAATCCGTGATGCTGTCTGTTCATAGCTAAAATCTTGTGTACAATCATCCACTGGAGGTCACCTGTCCTCTTCTCAATGAGTCTTTTGTACATGTACCACCATCTACATTTACTGGAAGAGCCACTCTGAACAACCTCTGTCCAAAACTCAGACCTTCCTGCCAGTCTTCCAAGTCCATGTCCATGTCCAGTTCAGGGAAATTAGTCCTTTCACTTTGGCACTGCTACATGGGTAGGGTTCATGATCAGGTAGTCACACACCAAAGTCAAGTTTTAGATGATTCAGCACCTGTTGAACATCAGGTCACACTGATCTAAAACCATCTCTGCCAACTGCTCTGCTGACACCCATTCCGTACCCCTATGTAAATGATGGAGCTTGGTGATGACATTTTCCAGTAGGCCCATTCTCAAAGCTCCTGAAACCTAGCTCAGTGATGAAAAGGCAGTGGCTCATCAAAAATCCCCCTAGATGGAGCAACACAGATTTTTCTAGAAAATTAAAAACATTTCCATGCCTCTACAGCAAAATGGAGTCAGGCCTCTTAAATCCACTATTTTCATTAGAAGTGAGAACAGGTATCTGTCCAGGCCCAGTCTCCCAGCAACCTAGAGTAGAGCACTGGCACCATCCATCCAGCCATGATGACCATAATACACCAGGTGTTGTACAGCCTGCAATTGCAGAACAGCAACTCTAGAGTGAATGTCTATCAGCCCTTGACCTCCTTCCTGCACAGATTTAACACAGTAAACTTGTGCCACAAAGCAGATGCAATAAGGTTGTTGGTGACCAGAACTTGAGTCCTATATGATATGTCATTGGGCCTAACTAGACCCCTAAAAACTTTAGCCTGGTCCTTTTTCACTGGACTCCATCTGGGAGTGGTGGTAACAAGTAACCCCTACTACAGTAACCACACTGAATAGCCTCTCAAGGAAACAGCATACTTTATTTTCACTGTAATATTATCAGCATATGCAGAAAAAAGTAATTTAACCATTTTCAATCTGCAGACCACACAGTCTTTTCCTAACTAAACATAGAAAAGGCTCCACTGCAATTGAGTACAACTATCCAGACAATAGGCAGTCCTGTCTAATTCCCCTGCCAACTACAACACGAACACTCAATCCCCCTGCCACCTTAATCAAACAAGAGGCAGCTTTATACAACAGTTTGACCCAGGATATAAAACCATCTCCAAACCCAAAAGCTGTCAGAGTACCAAAAATATATTTGTGATTTTCAGAGTCAAACGCTTTTTCTTGGTCAAGAGATAAAAAACAAACTCCCCTTCAGACATTTTTACATAATCGTATAAGTCTCAGATTAAAAACAATTTATCAAAAATATATGTGTGTGTGTACATGTGTGTGTGTATATAGTATACACACACACACAAACACACACACACACACATATTATTATTATTATTATTATTATTATTACGTTACACTTATATAGCGCCTTTATAGATACTCAAGGACAATTTTACAATTGACACACTCCATTTACACACACTCAACCACACACACTGGTGAGAAGCGGCAGCCAGTCGTGCACAGCGTACTCTCAACCGGAAGCGACCGTCCACCTGGAGGACTGCATCGAGCACTAGGGGGATCACCCAGGACAGAGTGCCAACCATATCTGGGCATACATACATACATACATACATACACAGACATACACATTCATACACACCAGGGTAATTTTTAGAGTAGCCAATTCTCCTGATATCCATGTTTTTGGACTGTGGGAGGAAACCGGAGTCCACGGAGGTAAATACACTGTTCTATGACACAATAGCACTGATTTTTATCCTATTAAATCCTTTAAGTCTATTTGCAGTACAGCTTGACAGAATTTTATCATCAGAACATAAAAGTGACACAGGACTCCAATTTTTCAATAGACAGAGATTTCCCTTCTTCAGTATGAGAGATAAGTCAGCATGTTGACAGCTCATTAGAAGTACACTGGCATCAAAGCTAGCCAGCAGAAATGGAAGCTGCAGCAAAGTTCTGCAATAAAAACTTAATGCAGTCATCAGTTCTTACCTGAGTCAATACTACATCACTCATTCATTTGGCTTCCTGGCCAATTACAAGCTACTACTTGACTTTAAAAGGAAGTGTCTTGTTTTTCCTCAATTGATTTCAGGTAGTGATGGGAATTCCGGCTCTTTCTAGGGAGCCGGTTCTTTTGGCTCTTCTCATTAAGAAGAGCCGGCTCTTTTGGCTCCCAAGTGGCTCCTTAGATTTGATTGTTTAAATCAATTTATTATTTTATTTCTTTTATTTATTTATTTATTTATTTATTTATTTATTTATTATTATTA
>BRDA01001180.1:14365-25725 GCA_036984385.1 Crenuchus spilurus | reverse complement strand
GTACGGACATGTATCGGGTGCGACGAAGGAACAAAACGGATCGTGATGCCGCCGACTCTTCCGTGTATGCGTGGGCGTTTTTTTTTATTTTTTTAAAACTTTTGCTCTTAGCTAAGACTTAACAAGTTACACTCTTTGCGCTAAGCTCGAGTTTCGCTAAAAAAAGGACGTGGGGATGACAATTCTGACATCCAGTTTATCCAACTTAACTACCTATCGTAGTAATGTGAAGATTTCAACAAGTTATCACCAGAAGTTGCAGCGGTTCTCTGACCGGAGCACATAGTCAGTGAGGGGGCGACTAGCCATCAACGTACACGTCCGTCACACAAAGGGTTCACATACTTTTTCTTGCAACTGTGTAACACTACCAATTAATCACAGCAGGCTGCCCAAGTTGCATAAACTGAACTTTTGGTAAAAGTTTATGAGGCTAGAAGTGTAATGATGCTATCCATCAATTCAACCTATTTGACCTACAGTCTTAACAGTAGGGGTGCAGGAAAAAAATCGCTTTGAGCTCGAATCGCGTTTCTCACATTGAACAATTCAGAATCGATTCTCGTTTTCAAAATTTTTTTATTTTTTTTTGCGGGTGCGTATGTGCCTTCTCAGCCGCCGTAGTGCTAGGCAAAACAAGGAAGCAGCGTGGGCTATGTACAGGCATGCAAGCCAAGGTCTTTGAAATCAACCATTTGGAAACACTTTAGATTTTACCATCAACCCGGCCCGGGTAAGAAAGGGCATGACATGACTCATGCGATTTGCAGAGACTGCAACAGTAAAGTATTTCGTTTGGATTTGAAAGAATAGGAAAAAATCGATTAGTGACCCCAAGAATCGATTCTGGATCGATTTGTTCGATTCCCAAAGATTTGCATCCACACTTAACAGTAACAAAATATCCCTTCATTCTAAAGGATAAATATAAATAATAAATGAACAAATGAAAAGTAACGTAACCTATAAAGAATTAGTCTCAAACATGAATTATGGATTTTTTTTATTCATAAACCCGCATAAAAAATGTCATTAGAAGGCCTCAGTCAAAAATTTAATTCAAGTGTGGGACAAGTGAAATAAAGAACTGGGTATAATTTAAGACCTGCCCATTTCTGTGATTCAACACAGCTGATTCATCTCAAGTTGTGCATCAAGCATTTTGAGCCAAATTAAATTGTGTAAAGTGCTTTTCAGTTAGGACTAGTTCACCTGTAGGTAGGGTAATGTGCATTTATAAGACATCTGTAATATTTAAGGCTGAATCACACAAGATTAGAAATAACTGATGGGACTGGCTATCATGGGGAAATGCAGGTAATAATAACAACATTACCATACGTCACCATGTGAAACACCCATCCAAACGGCTTTAGAAATAAGCAACGTCTACACTGCAGCCTGTCACCAAACTGCTTCATATGGCTGGGCTACATTATTGCTGAAAACATTATATATGACTATAACTACTGAGTGTGGATCCCTTTTTATCTGCAGTTATGGTGCAATGCTTTTATGGTATGGTTAAATCTGTCAAAAGAATAAAAAACAAAACATTACATTCAAAAGTTTTATTTGACCGTGTAATATATACTTTTATAGACATTGTCATCATAAAGCCATGGTGAAAATTCTTCTATAACCAGTACACAGTAACGTGCCTTATGAGTTTAAGACATTACCACTTTCAAATGCTTTACTGAGTGCTGACACTGAGGAGCAATACCAATTCTAAAGGAAAAATACTATTTCTTCACCACACTAACTTCTTGACAAATTTCTAATGCATCCACATATCAATTCCTTTAAGACTATTTACAGTGCATTGTGAAGCTAAACATTAGCTGTAAACCTAGACACAGCACAATAAAACATTACTTCTGCTGTGTGGATTAAGTTGAAGCAGGTGAAACAAAATGTACTAAATAACAAAATGTGCATTAATACACACATCATCTGACAAGTCCAACATTCTGTCAATCCAGTCATCTGGGTGTCCATGAGGGAGATTCCAAAAGCAGAGTCCAGACAACAGGTCTTCACAGGAAGTCATACAGATACCTCACAATGTCAAAGCTCATAGTTCTATCAAACACAAAAAAGTCATTAAAATGGTACATTCTGCAACAATACAAACTAAACCCAAACATAACGCATAACTGCTTATAAAAGAGCTTCAACATTTCAAAACTTCTACTGTTCACTGTTATAAAATGCTCTATAATGTTCATATGATCCACATGATCATTGTGACAGAGTAATACTCTACTAGGGGTTGACAGATTACTGGCCCTAACCTATCATTCCAGTCAATATGAAGGAGTTTTCAGATAATCAGAATCCAATATTAAACCATGTTCTTTAATCAAAGTTGTGAGAGTTGCATTTGTGTAAAATTTCACACTAAAAATATAACATTTATCAGTTATTAGTGCCTTTGATTAATAATTATAATTTTATTGACCCTGGAAAAAATCATACAGGTTGACGCATTCCTATAATTTAAATTTATTAATTTAATTTGACAGACTGTAATACAGGTTCTCAACCTTTTCCACCTCAAAGCCCACATGTTTATATCTAGAAAACAACACTACACAATGGGCATTTGGGTTACCATCCTGACCTGCCACCTGCATATCCATATTTTATGACATTTTGAATGTACTTTTTCTTTTTCTGAGAAAGCGTCACCATCCTTTCTTAGTTTAAGAAACTCATTAGTTAACTGTCTGTGTCAGGCACCTACACATGGTTGCAACATCCACTAAAAATATTCAGTCTGTGTAAAACCTGCCCTTAAAAAACTGAAAGCACCCCAAAATCTAAGGTGTAAAACATTTGCAGAAAACATGTTATAGATGTCCAACTACGACCAGCATACTTACTCTGAAACCTTCTATTTGATCATTATTAATAATATTACAATATAGTGTTATTATCCAGTGACCCTGAACTGAGTTAAGCAGTTAAGATGATGGATGGATTATTATATTTTATCATTTGAAAGTAGCTTAAAAACACACCCTGCCACCTTTGAATTTTCACCCACAACTACATATCCACTCATCCCAGGGTCAAGGTCCTGGATATACCTGGAGATTGCAAAAATGAAGTCCATGGAGACAGCACACTTGTACTTGGGGGCATCAAGTTGGTCATCATGTCCAACCTGAGTGAGGAGCTGCAGGGTGACCAGAGAGGAAATCTGCAGCACAAAATTCACAAACCGATGGTACAAAAGATTTTCATTCAGATGCACACTTTTCCACAGAGCAATTAAATTAAACATAACTAACTGGAAACACACATCAGAATTGACAAACAAGGACAGCAATGATCCAACTGATTTATCTTCTACTCTTTATTAAATTTTTTTAATACGAATAAGTCAGCCCAGTCCAGACCTGCACCCTAATATCCAGACCACCACTGAAAACCTCCAGAATGTGATTAGGAGGAAAAATAAATCATTACAAACCATCACAAAGTTCATCTGCTTGAATAAAAGTCACAGTTAGGCATAAAGTCACCCAAAAGCAATGTGAGAGACTGGTGGAGACACCAACACATCAGGCTTATTACATGAAGTACTGATTTCTGAACTCTTTCTAAGCTAATGTTTAAAAAAATAAATAAAACAATAAAACCTGGTTTTATTCAAGGTCTGAAATCACTTCGAACATCTTTATGGTTCTTTTGCCTAGTTTCTCTAAATGAGAATACTTTTATTTGGAAGTTGGGTCAACACAGACCTAAAACATTAAAAGCACAGAAACTGATCCTCTACAGAGGGCTCAGCTCTTTAAAAGCTGTATGTTGGCAATTAAAAATAAGCAATTTATTCCTCAAACTAAAGGTAAATGTTTTCATATGGACATTTATATAATCTATAATAGAATTATTCATTTCTTACATGTCAATATTGCTATGTCCTCCATGTCAATATCGATTAACAATCAATATAATGTTGAATATTAATGTACTGCTATGAATAAATATGGAAACACTGCCACCTACTGGCTAACAATGGCAGTTCTCACTGCCATTCTCTACTTAAATACTATTTAATTATTCAGTAAACGGGTTCATACACCTTTTACAAGGTAAAATTCAAGCACTTTCAAGGCCCATTTAAAAAATTTTCAAGCACATTTCAGCTGTGGTAAATTAATGATAACGGTGATATCTCAAAACTGTGATTCAGTGCTGATCAATATATCGCAAAACTATTCTCCACACTTCACAGCAACTATGCTACTGAGAAATAAAAATACTTCTAAGTAAATAGCAGGAATTATGGATTTATTGGTGTCAGTTCCACAGAATTCAAATACCAGTGTTCTTCACCGCATGTTTATCTTATTCATTTGATTGAGCAGTTACTGTAGTATGTCAAATTTGGGGGCGAGTTGAGAGCATTTATACATACATATACTCAAAATTATTGTTTTGCTTTTTGTCACACTGCAAGAGATGGTATTATGTTTAAGTCGGAGGGAAAAAATCCCCCAGTGTAGGACCTGGATTTTGAAGTCTTCATCAGATTTTGATGCTTCTTTCCAAAATAAGCAAAAACAGGAGGAAAGTGTTATTTTAAATGTTTCTCAATACATGTATCATTAAGATTAAGGTAGGGATGTCCCGATCACGTTTTTTCTGTTCCCGATCCGATCCATTAATTTTTTAGTGACTCCCAATACCGAATCTCAAACCGATACTTCTATTTTCTAGATAAGAACTAGATAATACTCTTCACACAGTGCACACATTACATTATAGTTAATACAATTAATCCAATGTTTATATTTAACAACAGCAATGCTTTAGGGAAAAAACTGCCAGCTTCCAAACTATTGTTAAGTGTTTCCAAAAGCTCTAAAATACGATGAAAACCTGTATTCTCTACCACAGCAATCGGCTGGTCATCCAAAGCAATGAGTTCAGTGACCCTCTCTGTGATCTTCTTGGCCATAGCGCCGTCTCGAGAGAACTTTTCTTTTAAAACTTTCTGATAGCGTAGATTGTTTAGGTACAGCCTTTAACTGAGCTGTCTGAACGAACTCACTGTATTCTGTTAAATGATTATTTTATAGGTGCCGTATTAAATTTGTAGTATTAAAATTAATAGGCAGGGCAGTACTACTCCGCACTGAAGGGGGGCGTACGTGAGCCAGCGGGTGCTTGCTGCTGTGCTTTTACTGAGGAGGCGAGTGAGACTGAACAACACGGAGGATGCTGTAATTGTAACGTTTTTTTCTTATCTTTACGTCCCTTACGTGTGTGAGAGAGAGAGTGTGTGTGTGTTTGTGTGTGTGTGTGTGTGTGTGTGAAGAACGCTGATGAGGTACGAAATAACCAGTAGCCAATTGAATAAGCTCCCTTTTGGGTTTATATGTTTGTAAATCCGGCTCTAAAGGAGTCGGTGTCTCACCAACCATGAACCTCACCGCACTTCACTGTATTAAATGCAGATCTGCTACTACCACCCCCGTGAAACACTCATATTGCAGACATTACACCTCGCTGTTGGACACGTATCGATTTCTAATTTGAAGTAATTCCACACAGCAGACATTAATAACACGTTCTGATACAAGCTCTGCTCTCGTTTTACGACTCCTTTGTTTACGACAAAGATCGGGCTTAGGTTTGTGATCAGAAAAGCCGATACCGATCAGTTAAAAAATGCCGTGATCGGCCCGATTCCGATCTTTGAGATTGGATCGGGACATCCCTAGATTAAGATGTTAGACTTGGAGTGTAGTAAAACATAAGTAAATGAGTAAATGATACAAATGCTATGACCCCATCACTAGCATTGTTGGCCTGTTGTGAGCACTGGATAAAGCCCTGTATTTTGTAACGCTGGGAGAGAACAGAGGTGTTACTTAAGTTCGTGCTTGTTATGTTTCACTACAACCAAAGCCCATTTCACAGCAGAGCTCTCCTTTAAAGTCATTTACTTCTCATACACCAAGATGTATGTACAGTCCCTTGCAAAAAACGGGTGACAATGGATTTTATTTAGGGGTATCAGAGTACAGAGGGCTGAATACTAATGCACAATACACTTTCCAGATTTGTATGTATTTAAAAATTGTGGAAAAATATCTATAAATTCCTCTGAGTTCACAATTACTTGCTACTTTGCATTGGCCTACTACACTAAATCCTAAAAAAATACACTTACGTTTGTAGGTGTAACATGTGGAGAAGTTAAAGGGGAATTAATACTTTTTCAAAGTACTGTACATTTGTCTACTGTAGTAGAAAAAACTGGCTGATGACAACTCTAACTGTATACTGTATTCTGATTTACTCAAGTTGGCTAAATGCAATGGTACGTTTTGCAGAGTAATGTTGATAGATGCTAAACAATTCAAGTTACGTTCACGGCGTATGCCATTAATGGTCGTGCTGTAACTGGCATGCAAAACTAGCGTTACCACATTTTATCAAACACCATGCTTCGTAAAAATAAGCCTGCAAAACCGCCAGCTGGTGGTGTGCATACATACACTAGCAGGCTAGCTAACGCAGCCTCCCGTCATGTTTTTTCTGTTATCACCGGCTCACTGTGTCTGCGAGGGAACACAGCACAGACTGGAAAGCTAGCAGGTCTCAAACGTGCTCCCTGAATCAGTTGGAAGTTGGCTCCCCTTCAAAAAGCCGCTTTTCTTTATTTCACTTGTTCTTCCTTTCTTTATAATGCTATAGAATAATAATAATAATAATTTTAAAGTTATTAAAATTTTAATTTAGCCGTATTAAAAAAAAAAAAAAACAGAAGTGGTAAAACTATGTTGCATCTGGGGGCAAAAAGAGCTGGTTCCTCGTGAGCCAACTACTCTTGGATAGCGAGAAAGAACCGGAATTTATCACACATATGTGCAGGGTTGCCAGGTCCAGTAAAAATATTCAGCCAAAAGTCAGTCTAAAGCCCTCCCTTCAGAAGCTTGAAGTAGCCCAAAATATGCCCGTCACACGTTTGAAGCAAATGGCAAAACAACTATGACTGTACAACTTAGTATTTTGTTTATAAGGGATTTATTATCAGTCATTAATAATATGGTAACATCTTTTATAACAGTTTTATATCCCAGTCAAGAACATTTAATAGTAACAATTACTTGGCCAAAAAAAAAAAAAAAAGGGAACTGACTTTCATTTAACATTTGCTTTATTTGCAAAAGGCTTTTTTCTCGTCATTACGAACACTTTTAATCCATTATATCAAACCTTTTTCTTTTTCCCAGTCCTTGCAATACCCGTATTTCCCCCATTTACCTGGCATATTAGCTAGGGCAGGGGTCTGGAGAGCCGCATTCCTGCCCAGTTTGGTGATCTCCCTGATCAAACACACCTGATTCAACTTGGCAGGCAATTAGCAGGTTTAATTGTAATGTCAGAGCACAAAGATCACCAAACTGTGCAGGAATGCGGCTCTCCAGGACCGGGGTTGGCCACCCCTGAGCTAGGGACTGTTTTCTCTTCACCTTCTGTGTGTCTCTCTGTCACTCTTCACGCTGTACTGCCTTATGTCGTTATGTTCTCCTTGTTCTTATTGTTGCATTCAATCTTCCAACACCCATTTTTCTTGTTGTTTTTTGGTGGCCGCGGTAATTTTTAAAAGTACCCCAAAAAACCGCACCCCGCTACGCTTGAATTTTCACCCACTACTGGATTTCCAAACAAGCACAATTTGGCGTGCAACTCTGCATACGTGGAGGCGCGAGCGAAGCCTTTTTATTTTACGCTCTGAAATTTTTCTTTACGTGAACTTATTTAGTAATATAGTTATTTATTGTAAAGTAAATGCAGTTAGAATTTCAAGCATTTTCAAGCACTCTCCCCAAAATTCCAGCACTTTAAAGGCCTGGAAAACAGAATGTTAAAATTCAAGCATTTTCCAGGATTTCAAGCACCCTAAGTAAATATCTAACCAACATCATACCTATATCCTGCATCTATGCATCTAATCTAGTTATCACTGTTTAAGAATCTTTAATTACCTGTGAGAAGACACTGGCTGTCGGCGCCACTCTACTGTCCACCACACTGTAGAAGATAGCCAACAGTCTGTCCAGAGGAAACGGCTTCGGGCCCAACAAATGATTGCTAGTCTAGAGAGAGTGATTGAGCAAGAGAGAAACAGAGAGAGAGAGAAAATCAGACAGGAAACAGTCAAAGGAAGCTCCATTTAACTGAATATTACATACAAATACACACCATAATGAACTATTTTTTGGCTTTGTTCTAAAGAGAGTTAAGACAATGGTTCACTCCACCCAAGCAACTCAAAAAAATCCCTCAAGCCACTCAAACTTTTAAGGTTTTAAATGCTTTAAGTCTTATGATTTAGTGATCTATGACAGTACAAAAAAAAACTCAAACATGTAGGTTAAAGCTGTGTCCAGCAACCCAGGGAAGAAAGTGCTGATCTAGAGTTATAAATACAGAATCTTCTACTAGTCTTGCTGATGTCTGAAGTGTTTTGTTATGTTTTGCATTTTTGTTAAGTCATACTGTGTCCACATCCACTAGTCTGTTAGACCTTCATTAACATCTGGATGAGGGTTGAGTGTGATCAGAGAAGTTTTGGTGATGTACTTTTACAGAAACCATGGGCTATTTAGGTGTCTGTGCTATTTAGTTCTAGTGCTTGTTAGCAACATTAGATTCATGGTTCTAGTTACAGAAAAAAAAAAATCTAAGTCAACCATTACATGTCTGATGTTTACTGAATAATTCACTCACTTTTTCATGTTTCTTCAAGAAATTGGTTTTCTTAATTTTTCCATGATGCTGCAAAGAAAAACATAAAAAAATTGAAATCCATACATAACTCACTAAAGAATAATGTAATATTGAAAATTATAAAAAGAAACAGAATAGGTAAACATACAGGTCATTAGCAATGCAGTAATAAGTAAATAGAGGCAATTAGATACACAAATACATAAAGAGGTTACTAGGAATACATAAGCAGAAATATGTAAACAGAAACAAGCAAAAAAGAAATTAAGAATGGTTAAATACAAAGAGGTACATATATACAAACAGACAATTAGATAAAAAGTAATTAAGAACAGGTAAACAGAAATAGGTAAACAAGTAAAGACCTTCGAGAAGAATCGACGGTCAGTCCGTGCAGGGTTATACGAGGCCAGATAGGCTGCTATCAGCAGAAACTTGGAGTAGTATGGTAACTCCACATGGGCATGAGCTGATAAAATTACACAGAGAGAAATTACATAATTACTTTAACATACTTCAATAATGAATTACACCGAGAGAAGTTTTACTGATATATTTTAAATTATTGGGTTGAATTCCACCATTTTGCTTTTTGTATGTTCCCTTTTCTTCCAGTTCTAATGGAGCTAAATTTGGACTACATATGAGGTAAGTTGAATGATACAATTATTTCTTTTAAATTAACCAGTTCTTTAACCAAGTTAGTAGATTCAGACTGCTGGTGAGCATGTGGATCGTTTTCGTCAAATGTCTTGTTTGGATCTTGATGGCTTGTCTGTGATATGCAACCACCCAAATAATACAACGCTTTTGATTACAAATCTGGTGTAAATTACAGATTAATCACACAAGCAGATGAGACACACATTTGTGTGTGCTGAATTGAAGAGTTTTACATGGAGGAAATCCAGGATCAGCAGATGGCTCAAGTGTGTGTGAGGGTTCAGACCATGACCATACGACTCAGTATCCTTCTGTGTGTACCTCGAGCAGTGGCCTCTTCATCCATCTGCTGCTGCTCCCACTGAACACTGAGGACAAAATTTACACAAACATCAGTATATAAGTCATGTAATTTCAAATTAGTGCTGAACAATATTACCAAAATATTACTACTGTATAGCACATATTAAATAATTCACAGTGGATACTGACTGATCTATAGTAGATACTCACTAATTAACTTATTCAAAACAAGTACTAAATAATTTATATTAAATAGTGATTTATTCATAGTAGATACAAGATAACCGTTAAGATTATTAACTGATCTTTTTAAATGACCATTTTCCCTTAACATGATCGTGACCTTGACTAATAGATATGGAAGGAGGAAAATTATGTTTATGTTGAGCTGGTAAATTATGCCCAAATGTGAAGTATGTTGAACTTCACCTTTAAAGGACTAAGAGTCATAGTTGCTTCACCCCCTGGAGTCTGAGGGTATTCTCCGACATGGCTTGACTTTTGTATTTTTTTTTTTTTTTTAACAAAAATTACACCCATCTAAAATTACTTTAACAACAGTGTCAAATCTATATTTTGATTACATTTGCTCTAAACTTACTTTACAAAAACGTATTCTCAGATGTGCTGATATAGTGTGAATAAACACACTCAACATTTATAGCCAAGAATTTTGAGCTCTGAATTAGATGTTGGCTACACACTGCTCATTACAGTTTTTAGAAATTGTATGTGGTTTTATTCAGTACTCATTCAGTGGCTCCTAGATTTTATATTTATGGAGATGAGGTGAGAGGTGTGGGGTCTTTTGTTCAGGTGAGACTTCTTTCATTTGTTTTGGGATCTTCGCACATTCCACTGCCGCTATGGAATGTCAGGAATTACCATGTCATTATCATATGAATGACAGATTGCATCATTTTGGCAGGAAAAAAACAGCTGCCTGGGTCACTCTACCAGACGAGTGCGTTTATTTAAGCTCTTCTCACAAATATATAAAAACATTTTGATTCAAACTATTTTAAAAAAAGACCCTTTAAGGTCAACAAATGGGGTAGGTTTCATTTTGCTTCTAGGATAAAATCTTGCCGAGTTATATACAGTGAGGGAAAAAAAGTATTTGAACACCCTGCAAATTTGCAAGTTCTCCCACTTAAAAATCATGGAGGGGTCTGAAATTTCCATCTTAGGTGCATGTCCACTGTGAGAGACAATTAAAAGAAAAAATCCGGAAATCACAATGTATGATTTTTTAATAATTTATTAGTGTGTTACTGCTGCAAATAAGTATTTGAACACCTGTGAAAATCAATGTTAATATTAGCCTGTTTGAAATAACAGAGGTCAAATGTTTCCTGTAGTTTCTCACCAGGTTTGCACACAATGCAGCAGGGATTGTGGCCCATTCCTCCACACAGATCTTCTCCAGATCAGCCAGGTTTCTGGGCTGTCGCTGATAAACACTGAGTTTGAGCTCCCTCCAAAGATTTTCTATAGGGTTTAGGTCTGGAGTAGAGGTCTGCGTGGGACTGATTTTTTAGTCCTGCTCCCACCATAAAATCGTCATATTTATCCCGCTCGCCACATAAACGTGTGTGTACGCTCCCGCCCGCAGTACGGGGGGGGGGGGGGCG
>BRDA01001180.1:206-14355 GCA_036984385.1 Crenuchus spilurus | reverse complement strand
TCGAGTCTCACACAATATATACATAGACCAAGTACATTTTTACGAACAACAATTCCTCTCTTTTCTGACTAGACATACTACGACCTAGACGAGCCACGGTGGATGTTGCTGGATTGGTTCTGGGTTGGATGTAAGATCCGGAGATACTGAGAAAAAACCTGGAGTAATTGCTCCGTAGCTCCACCCCAGTACCGCCCCTGATCCTCACATCAATCTGATTAACTATACAGAGCTTAAAACTTAATTAATGTGCTGACAAAGAAAAAAATCACCGAGCAGATCCAGCATCATACAGATCAGTCTTTTCTCTCCTTAACAACAAGCATTTTTACATGAACCAGATACATATATAACACACTCTGAGCTGCTGATGAGATCAGTGTTACTGCACAGCTCACAGACGGTAAGTTACTTACATAAACAAATTAATCACATCTACCAACACAGGATGATGACTACATTAATAAAACACTAAGCCAGCACAACACAACTGCATAAAATAACCGATATGAACAATTTATAACTTAACACCGTTACAACCCGCAAGTGCTTCTGGGTGATGACGTCACCATCGACATGGCCAATCAAATCTAATATTTAAAATTATGGCCTAATGAATAATTACTAGTGCAGAGAGAGCCCGTCTCTCCGTCTCTCAAAGCACGCGCGCCTGTGTGTGTGTGTGAGTGAGAGAGAGAGAGAGAGGGGGAGAGAAAGCGCACGCACGTTTGTTTGTGTGTGTGGGCAGAGAGACTAAACTTCTGTTCACGTGACACTCCGCCAGTGTTTTGACTTCCTTACTGACTGTTTAGCTGCATGATTCTCATCATTTTCTAGACTATTTATTAATTTGCGGGATTTTTCGACATTGACGTGTCGTCCCGCTCCCGCGACGATTGACCGACCGCTCCCGCAAGAGACGATTAATTGTTGTCCCGCGCCGCAAGGTATTGTAACAGGTCCCGCGGGAGTCCGGCGGTAATGCAGGTCTCTAGTCTGGAGACTGGCTAGACCACTCCAGAACCTTGATATGCTTCTTACGGAGCCACGACCCATCTTCAATACTCTAACTGAGGGAAGGAGGTTGTTCCCCAAAATCTTACAATACATGGCCACACTTTATAAATAAATTTGATGGCCCTGGTCATCCTCTCCTTAATACAGTGCAGTCGTCCTGTCCCATGTGCAGAAAAACACCCCCAAAACATGATGCTTCCACCCCCATGCTTCACAGTAATGATGGTGTTTTTGGCATACTCATCATTCTTCATCCTCCAAACACAGCGAGTGGAATTAAGACCAAAACGTTATTTTTTGGTCTCATCTGATCACAGCACAGCACTTGGAAACAGTGGTGCCAGCTCTCTTCAGGTCAATGACCAGCTCCTCCCGTGTAGTTCTGGGCTGATTCCTCACCTTTCTTAGGATCATTGATACATCACGAGGTGAGATCTTGCATGGAGCCCCAGTCCGAGGGAGATTGACAGTCTTGCTTAACTTCTTCCATTTTCTAATAATTGCTCCAACAGTTGATCTTTTTTCACCAAGCTGCTTGGCAATTGCCCCGTAGCCCTTTTCAGCCGTGAGAAGGTTTACAATCTTGTCTCTGGTGTCTTTGGACAGCTCTTTGGTCTTAGCCATGTTAGTAGTTGGGAGACTTACTGATTGTGTGGGGTGGGCAGGTGTCTTTACGCAGCTATTGACCTCAAATAGGTGCTTCAAATTTAGAAGAATAAGTGGAGTGGAAGTGGACTTTTTAGAGGCGGACTAACAGGTCTTTGAGGACCAGAATGTTTGCTGATTGGCAGGTGTTCAAATACTTATTTGCAGTAGTAACACAAATAAATTAATTTTAAAAAATCATACATTGTGATTTTTCTGGATATTTCTTTTAGATTATGTCTCTCACAGTGGACATGCACCCAAGATGAAAATTTCAGACCCCTCCATGATTTCTAAGATTTCTAATTTCAAATTTGCAAGGTGTTCAAATTATTATTTTCCTCACTATAAGTGTTTTTGTGGATTTTTTAAAATGCTGCCAGCGGAAGAGCCGACTCCAGAATAAAAAATAAAAAATAAAGACGTCCTCATACTCCCCACCTAGAAACCTCTCTCAGGTACACAGTCTGCATGGCTCTCTTCAGGTGTGGCTCAATGTTCCTCCACAGCTTGTGTGTTTCACTTTCTTTAGCTGAAAGTACAAAACTGTTTTCAACAATCACTAAATCAATCAATAAAACAATAAACAATCAATAAAAAGTACAAAAAAACAGCAACTAAACTGTAATAATGAAGTAGTAACTAGATATGCCCCAATGCTGTCATTTTCAAACAGTGTAAAACCATAAAATGTTTTCATGCTGTACCTTCTCCTTTCTCCAGAGGCTTGCAAAACTTTGAGAAATTGAGGGCAGCCTGTCAGAGAGTACAAAAACTATTAATACAGACAAAAAAAAGAAAAAAAAAAAAAAAGAAAATAAAGCCGCGAGCAGCAATTTATGGGTTCCTTGCAAAATTAGACATGAAATAGCTTAAGTTGCAAGAAAATGGTCTAATAATAAGGCGTTCAAGGCATCGGAAGGTCAAGTACCTTCAACCTTGGTACATAAAGCTATACAATTGTATTATTCAGAAGAAAAACTTTACAAGTGTTCAGTTTTTAATGTGAACGCCTTAATATGCTCCACTGTCACATGCATAAGCATTGTTTTTACTATTGTATGACCCTATAAAGGCCTAAAGTGACCAATTTTGCCTAGCAGTTTGTAAACATGTGTCCTACATGAAGTGTTTAGTTTAATTTTAGTCAGTCAAAGCAATGCCTTACAGCCAATTCATTAAAAGCATGGCTTGCATAAACCATTCTGTTCATTTAATGAAACTAGTTATGAAATTAATGATAATTATGTAGCTACATACTGAACACATACATAAAGACAACAAATGTTATGTTTGACATGAATGTGACTGTGTTATTGTGTTTGCTTGTGTATTTGTATATGTGAACATGGGCCTATCTGATCATATGCTTCTGTGTGAATGTGTGTGTTTGTGTGAAAGTGTGACTCCACTGTCAGATGCATAAGCAATATATTTTTGCTATTGTATCATCCTGTAAAGGCCTGACATAACCAATCTTGCCAAATATGGTTTGAATTTGTGGCCTACATGAAGTGGTTAGTTTGATTTTATAATCAGTTAAAGCAACAGGAGTTACAGCCATTTCAATAAAACCATGGCTTGTATAAAGCAGGCCGGTCATGATTGTTTAGTTGAGTAAATCATTAAAGTGATAAAAAGTCAAGATTTTATTGATAATTTATGTACAGACTCAACAGATTGTGAAAATATCAAGTTTGACATTATTGGTCAAAAGTTTGGGGACAAGAAAAAAAATGCTACTTTCATCAAAACATTTAATCAATTTAGGAATAATTTTGATGAAAATTAAGTATCTTGCTTTGTTAAGCACTCTACTGTGAATAAAGAAAACTGCAAAGTATGCTAAAAATGGAAAAAGCACTCAATACTGTTAATGACATTCACTTATTTAGCCATTATAGCGCTCCCTATGTACATACATGTGCCAAGGTCTTAAAGCCTACCACAGAAATGCTCACTTAATGTTGTAATGTTTCCTCAAAGTAGACTAAAGGACTAATGAGGCACAGCTGTTTAAATAGAAAATGCACTATCCAGTAGGGTTAATTAGCATATGGCAGCCATGTTCTATTGAAATTTCAACATTTTTTTTATAATTATTTACCTCCATACTCTGCACATTGTAAAACAACCAGACTTGTGAGGATTGGGGAAAAAATCCAGGGACTAGTTCGAAAAGTGAAATTTTTAAATCACATTGATTACGCCAAAATGCTACAATACTGTTACACAAAAATTGTCAAAATTGTCTCTATGCAAAGGATAATAATTATCAAATACTACATCAGTCCTTTCAACGTAGCTTGCAAAATGCTAGATTTTTATGAATAGCGCCACCTACTGGCCAAATCGCTCAATTTTGCAGGCTACTAGGGAGTCCCTAGCTAGACATAGTAGTCAAGTTTCGTCCTGATCGGTGATTGTTTAGCCTATCAAATGGCTGCTGACAGCTGATTGGTTAATAGCATTGTCAATTTTTGAATTATCAATGTTTCCTTAATTGTCCACGTATATTATGGCATACAAATGCAGCTTGCCAAATTTTGGCTTCCTACGGCTTACGGTAGCTGAGAAACAGACATTTAGCATTTACAGCACCCCCATTGACAAAATTGCACCAGCACTGAAAGTCTTCCTCAGAATCATGTCCTGAATGAACATATGAAGTTTCATCACAATATTCATAAGCTTTCCCAAGAAACAGCTGATTAAGTAGAATATGCGCTAATTCTGTAGTGCTGGGGCCCCGAGTGGCTCAGCGGGCAAAGACGCTACCACTATGACCCGAGGATCGCGAGTTCGAATCCCGGGCATGCTGTTTGCCATCAACAGCCGGGGCTCAAGAGAGCAAAAATTTGCAGTGCTCTTTCTGGGTTGGTAGATGGCGCTCTCACTCTCCCCATCACTTTCACTTTCACATTGCAATGTCCGCTGGCTCAGGCATCTACTGATTGGTCCAATCGGAGCTGGGGACCCTGTGTGCCTTCCTCCAAGCGCGTTAGGCTCTCCAGTGACAGTGTATCAGCGGTGGTTCAAAAAGAGGCGGTGGATGCATCACACAACGGAGGAGGCTTGTGCTTGCCTGCACCCTCCTAGAGTCAGGGACATTGCAAAGTGATGCTAATTGGCTACCACTACATTGGGAAGGGGATAAAAATTGGCAAAAAACCTAGAAATAAATGTAATAATTCTGTAGTGCCAATTTGCATATGGCAGCCATTTTGTTTACAAATTTAAATGTTTTTTTTAATAATTATTGACCTTCCCCGTCTTCTGAACATTACACTATCAGATATTTTAGCAGTGGTCAAAAATCCTAGGACTAGTTCACAAAAGTTGGCTTCGCATATTATGCAAATTAGCAAAAAATCTAAGTGGGCGGAGCTTGATGGTCCAAATGGCAAATTAGCTTTATTTGAGCCAAGTAATCATTTAAAAAAAAACATTTTTTTTCTCTAGGCCTTACGGTATTTGAGCTAGTTGACCAAACGTGTTGACATGCACTATAGCGCCACCTAAAGGCCGATATGGCTGAGTGCGAGCGCCCAAGTAGCAGGGGGTGACTACTACATATTGACCAAGTTTCATGTCTCTAGGCCTTACGGTTTGGTCTCCACGAATCGTTTTAGGGAAGAATAAGAATAAGAAAAATAATAATCAGAACAAAAACAATAGGTTTCCTAGTACTACGTGCTCGGAACCCTAAATAAGCTTTCATAAGTTGTTAAGTGGAGCCACTGCATAACAAAGTTGTTCTAGCACATCTCACAGATGAGCAGATTGAGATCTGCGGAATTTGAAAGCCACAATCAGTAGGTACTGACTGACTTACAATGGTACAACCTAATCATCTATCTATAATGATAAGCTTCTGTTAAAAGTCTCTTCACATCTGCCTATTTCTACCATATCCAGACACTGCTATAAGATGTCATTCCCTTCATCTTCAAGTTGTCAATGTTTTGGCACATCAGTGTATACATTCATGTGGATACTGCATACTGTCATTAGGCACATTATTAAGTCTATATACAGTGAGGAAAATGAGAATTTGAACACCCTGCAAATTTGCAAGTTCTCCCACTTAAAAATCATACAGGGGTCTGAATTTTTCATCTTAGGTGCATGTCCACTGTGAGAGACAATCTAAAAGAAAAAATCCGAAAATCACAATGTATGATTTTTTAATAATTCATGTGTGAGTTACTGCTGCAAATAAGTATTTGAACACCTGTGAAAATCAATGTTAATATTTGGTACAGTAGCCTTTACAGAGGTCAAACATTTCCTGTAGTTTTCAACAGGTTTGCACACACTGCAGCAGGGATTGAGGCCCATTTCTCCATACAGATCTTCTCCAGATCAGCCAGGTTTCTGGGCTGTCGCTGAGAAACACAGTTTGAGCTCCCTCCAAAGATTTACTATAGGGTTTAGGTCTGGAGACTGGCTAGGCCACTCCAGAACCTTGATATGCTTCTTACGGAGCTCCACTCCATGGTTATCCTGGCTGTGTGCTTTGGGTCATTGTCATGTTGGAAGACCCAGCCACGACCCATCTTCAATGCTCTAACTGAGGGAAGGAGGTTGTTCCCCAAAATCTTGCAATACATGGCCCCGGTCATCCTCTCCTTAATACAGTGCAGTTGTTCTGTCACATGTGCAGAAAAACACCCCCAAAACATGATGCTTCCACCCCCATGCTTCACATTAGGGATGGTGTTTTTGGGACTTTATCAGCCTAAAGTAATTGGCATCAATCATTGTTGATTGTACAATCTTTGTTTTTTGATTAAAGAGAAATTTTAAATAACAAAAGAAAATGACTGACAAAAATAATGGGATTTTTAATCTAATATTTTGTTGCACAACCTTAAGAGGCAAACACTGAAAAATAATGACACTTTTGCACCTGTCTACAGGTAGTTTGGTCCATGTTTCCTGACCAAAATGCTCTAGCTGTCTCAGGTCTGAAGGGTGTCTTCTGAAGACTGCATGTTTCAGCTTTTTCCATAGATGTTTGATAGAATTCAGATTAGGAGTCACAGTAGACCATTTCAGAATAGTCCAGTGTTTTCTTCAATTTGAGTGCTTTTAGTGGTGTGTTTTGTGTCATTATCCTGCTGGAAGAGAGAGCTTTCTGACACACTTCAGCATATTTTGCTTCAGAATGCCTTAAAATAGTCTTGAGATTCGTTTGTGACTTGAATAGATTCAAGGCCCCCTGTATCAGATGCAGCCCTAAAACATAACCAAGCCTTCTCCATGTTTCATAGCAGGTATGGAGTTTTATTTGGAAAAGTTGTCTGTGAAAACAGTTGATGTGACTGGCTAAAACGCTCCAGTACTGATCACTCCAAAGAACATTCTCCCAGAAAGATTACAGCTGTCAATGTGCATTTTAACAATTTCCAGACTGATCTAAGTCCTCTTGGGTCTTCTTCCATGGAGCCCAGATATTCAAAAATGACAGTGTGATCAGACACTGATGTACCTTGACTTTGGAGTTTTCTTGATTGAACATTTGCTCTATGCTGCTCCTCATTCTGAGGTTATTTTTCCTCTTGTGGCTGAGTCCAGGGAGATGGATTACAGTCCCGTGAACCTTAAAACTACTTAATATTTGCAGCTTTAGTCACAGGATCATCAAGCTGCTTGGAGGTAGGACCCATGTGGTGGAACAAACTCCCACTGGCTGTTCAAACAGCAGAGTTCCTCACAGTCTTCAAAGAGACCCATCTCTTTGTCAAGAACTTAAGCAAGCACTAGTTTAAAACACTTATTGTAATGCACTGTAATGCTCTTATATTGTGTATAATGCTGTATCTTTCCTTCTTTCTAGGTATTAGTGATGGTTTTGTTCTAACAGTGTCTGAACTGAAGAGTAGTTTGGAGTCTAAACTAAATCTGTACTAGATGAGATAATTCTAGAAAGATACTCTAAAATGGCCTGGACAGATTTGTTAGTACCGCTAGAAAAGATTGTATTTCAAACTAGCCGTATTCTTTGATTACAAAACTGAAGATGTGTGAAACTTCAGTCATTCAGCCTATTTAAATGGAGAATAGTCACTCTGCTGTTTGGTATCATGTGCCCCCACAGAACATAGACCAGAGAAAGCAAAGGAGGGAGTTTCTTTGCTTTACTCCATTACATACCAAAGGCACACATGTACATATGAGAATTGTTTTTAGTTTCCTCACTTTTCAGGAGTTAAATCTTATTTCAATGAAAAAAAAAAAAAAAAAAAAAAAAAAATAAACATTTTCTGCAACGTTTAGCACTTGGTTTCTAATTATTTACTGAATTTAAAAACACTGGGGGGAAAAAATTTGAAACAATGAAATGTTTGCAGATTTAGTTTACAAACAGTTAAATTCAGTAATAAATATTAAGTGTGCATTAAAATGTGCAGAGGTTTGTTCTCTATAAATGGGTCAACTTATTTACACTTAGAACATCAATAAAGCATGGCCTTTAACCAGGGGTGCCTAAATGTTTGTATTACACCATCTGTGTATGTATTTTACCAGGTGCCGTAGCTCTCTCAGGTCTTTGCAGACTGAGTAAAAGACCCCGAGCATGATGTTAATATAAGAGGAGTACAGTTCAGGCGTGTAGGATGGGTTACTATCCAGGGAAAGGATCTGTTGGAGCTCCGCTGTAGGGAAAAAAAATACAACACATTCTTAACTCTCTGGAGTCTGAGGTTTTTCCAGACACTCTGATCTAGTCTGATATGGCCTGACTTTTTACAAAATTACAGCCATCTAAAATTCATTTGTTAATTTCTGATGACTAATATCCGTGGCTGTCAGACTGGAGGCCGGTGCCCGTCCAGCCATATCCATCAGTCTCAATACTGCTGCATGGGTGGGTGCGCAGTGAAATTTTATTTCCATGTATGCAGAGTGCCGGCCCTGTTCTCGGTTATGAATTTATTGCCGTGTGTATAATTTGGTTTTACCTTAAAATATTTGTATGTTTCTGTACATACACACATACATACATACATACATACATACATATTACACTTATATATAGTGCCTTTCTAGACAAAGGGCACTTTACAATTGACACTTCATATACACACACTCCGGTGAGAAGCGGCAGTCAGTCGCGCACAGCGCACTCTCAACCGGAAGCGGCCATCCACCTGGAGGACTGCATCGGGCACTAGGGGGATGACCCAGGACAGAGTGCCAACCATATCTGGGCATACATACATACACACATTCATACACACGCCAGGGTAATTTTAGAGTATCCAATCCACCTAATCTCCATATTTTGGACTGTGGGAGGAAACCAGAGTCCCCAGAGGATTCCCACGCGGACACGAGAAAAACATGGAAACTCTGCTCAGATGTGGACTCGAACCCAAGACCTCAGCGCTGAGAGGCGAACGTGCTAACCACTAAGCCACCGTGCCGCCCTGTAACTTTATATATACAGTGAGGAAAATAAGTATTTGAACACCCTGCGAATTTGCAAGTTCACCCACTTACAAATCATAGAGGAGTCTGAAATTTTCATCTTAGGTTCATGTCCACTGTGAGACAATCTAAAAGAAGAAATCCATTAATGGTCATGCTGTAACTGGAATGCACAACTAGCATTACCACATTTTGTGCATACATACACTAGCAGGGTAGCTAACGCAGCCTCCCATCATGTTACTGCTATTAACACCAGCTCAGTGTCTGCGAGGCAGGGTTGCCAGGTCCACCAAAAATATCCAGCCCAAAGTCAGTCTAAAACCCGCCCATCAGAAGCTTAAACTACCCAAAATATGTCTGTCACACATTTGAAGCAAATGGCAAAAGAACTATGAGTGTACGACTTCGTATTTTGTTTATAAGGGATTTATTATCAGTCCATCAAACGTTTTTCTTTTTCTTGGTCCTTGCAATACCGCCTCCTGTATTTCCCAATTTACCTGGTATATTAACTAGTGACTGTTTTCTCTTCACCTTCTCTTTCTCTGGCTATCATTCCTTATATTGTATGTTCTCTTCGTTGTTATTGTTGTATTCAGACTTCCTTAGTGTCAAATTATACGCGTTTGCCTGGCGTGTTGAAGTAACATCCTATTAACACCCACTTTTTTGTAGTTTTTTTTGGTGGCCGCAGTAATTTTTTAAAAGTATCCCAAAAAATGCACCCCGCCACCCTTGAATTTTCACCTGCAATTGGATTTTCAAACAAGCCAAAAGAATCGGAATTTGTTGTGACACATACATGGAGGCGCGAGCGAAGCCTTTTTTATTTTACGCTCTGCAATTTTTTTCTTTATCTGACTAAATAAGTTCACTTAGTTATTTATTGTAAAGGAGATGCAGTTAGAATTTCAAGCATTTTCAAACACTTTCTCCAAAATTCCAGCACTTTCCAGGCCAGGAAAACAGAACGTTAAAATTCAAGCATTTTCTAGGATTTCAAGCACCCGTACGAACCCTGGTAATAATAACATTGATTTTCACAGGTGTTCAAATACTTATTTGCAGCAGTAACATAAATAAAATGTAAAAAATCATACATTGTGATTTGCGAAAAAATAATACTAGAGTTGTACTAGTATTTACTAGTACTAGTACACTAGAATTAACATTTGGATATCGAATGCTGAGTGCATATCAGTACTCATGGGGAGTATTTGGGATCACTAGAGCAGGTGCTCTTTGAAGAGCTCGGTTTTTAGGAGTTTCTTGAACCCAGTGAGGGACACCTCTGCTCTAGTGGTGGTTTGCAGCTTGTTCCACCATATATATATATATATACACATATACACACATATATACACATATACACACATATATACACATATACATACATACATACATACATATATACACACACACATACATATATACATACATACATACATACATATACACACACACACACACACACACACACATATACACACACACACACACACACACATATATACACACATACGCACACACACACACACACATATACACACATATACACACACACACACATATACACACATATACACACACACACACATATACACACACACACACACACACACACACACATACACACACACACACACACACACACACACACACACACACACACACACACCTAAAAAAAATAAAAGGAACACTTAAACAACACAATGTAACTCAAAGTCAACCACACTTCTGTGAAACTGGACAGGTTGGTTAGGAAGCAACTGATTGTGAATCTATTTTATCTGCTGTTGTGCAAATGGAACAGACAACAGGTAGAAAGGAGAGGCAATTAGCAAGACTGGCTGATGTTTTGGTCACTTTTGCATTTTGTCAGTTCTCTCACCATAGAGGTAGCATGAGGCGATGTCTACAACCCACAGAAGTTGCTCAGGTAGTGCAACTCATCCAGGATGGCCCATCAATGTTAGCTGTTGCAAGAAGGTTTGCTGTGTCTGTCAGCACAGTGTCCAGAGCATGGAGCAGATACCTGGAGACAGGATAGTACACCAGGAGACGTGGAGGGGGCCATAGGTTGGCAACAACCCAGCAGCAGGACTGCTACCTCCTCTTTTGTGCAAGGAGGAACAGGAGGAGCAGAGCCAGAGCCCTGCAAAATGACCTCCAGCAGGCCACTAATATCCATGTTTCTGCTCAAACTGTCAGAAACAGACTTCATGAGTATGATTCCAAATCCAAACTTCCAAGGGATAATAATTTTGATTTACATTGATCATTTTTTTTTTATTTTGTTCTTAAAGCATTCCACTATGTAATAAAGATTTTCAACTGGAATATTTTATTCATTGAGATCTAGGATGTGTTATTTTAGTGTTCCCTTTATTTTTTGAGTAGTTTAGATAATATATAATGCTGAAACTTTTTTAATGTAGTAGTCACCTTTTGAGTTTCTCATATAGGTACAAACACACTAAGTCATGCTGGGGTAGAATTACCCAATAAAATCATCAATTCCCACATTAGCATATTTCTAAATGTGTTACCTTTGCTGTAATCAGGGAAGTGCAGCAGTACAGGCTCGAAACAGCCCGTGTTTGGCCAAAACTTATCCCAAACAATCTCACTCAGCAGGATTACCGTTACATTATCATCAACCTGCCAGACAGAACCAAGGTCAGTTTTGGAGATCTTTAATAATATAAACTCAAACTGAATTACATCACAAATTACACCACTTTTTACAAAATGGCTAAGATGTAAGCAAAGTCATTTACAGTGGTTTGGTATGAAACACCAAATTCAAGAGGACCTTAAAGTCAGAATTGTTCACAGTGGTTGCGATGGCAAGCAGACGTTTACCTTTAAAGTTACCTCATGAAAGTGTTCTGAACACGGAGCCTAATGTTTGATACATTGCCTTACCAAAGTTGAGAGAAGATTTTAAACTAAGCATGTTTTAAAAAGTCAATCATAGTGAAGGGACACAAGCAGGGTGGTGTGAGGCAAACCAGTCCAGAAAGAAAACATTTTTGCAGATTTCTCACTATTTTACCATCAAAATTATTACAAATAAAAATTTAAAAGTATAAGGACAGTAAACAAAACAGCTATATTTTTGTTGAACACCGTGATGTCTGGTTCCTTTCACTACCATTCATCTATCCATATTCTTGAGCCGTTCACTACCACAAAAAGAAATCAGAGTCTGCACATTTTTCAACAGTAAAGCTCTGAATGACATGGTTTCTCAATGCCTAAATAAATAAAATGTTGGAATTCACATTTGAGAACTTCTAGATGAGTACAGAGTGATGAACGGTGCAAGA
This sequence comes from Crenuchus spilurus, assembly GCA_036984385.1. Taxonomy (NCBI): domain Eukaryota; kingdom Metazoa; phylum Chordata; class Actinopteri; order Characiformes; family Crenuchidae; genus Crenuchus; species Crenuchus spilurus. The sequence goes on along the minus strand of BRDA01001180.1, from coordinate 1,921 downwards.
TTGAGTTTACCAGTTCTTGTAGACGAAGTAGACTAGGCAGTAGATTGACCTCCATATCTCTGAGGAGATCCGCTCTTTCCAGAACCTTCCAAAACAAAGAGCAGCTTTATATTTCATACTAAAGCATACTTAAATTTACAGTCTCTGTGTGTCCTAAACCACACCAACTAGTGTGAAAGACCACTAGATATTAAAGACCTGGATGAGGTCTGAGTGGGTTGAGAAAAGTTTTGTTGATGCATTTTTGCAGAAACGACTGGAATATTTAGATTACAAATGAGTTGTAATGTTTCTTAGAGCTGGTATTAAGTATATATACTAATATACATACTCAATGTAAAACAAAATTAAATATTTATTAACATTTTAAATAAAGGAACATCTAAATGAGCATTGCTTCAGGAACACAAACATAAACCATGATAACTGCTGATGTAGGTTCTCTTTTTTGCTGAGTTACATCTTCCACATACAGTGAGGAAAATACAGTCATGGCCAAAAGTGTTGGCACCCCTGAATTTTTTCCAGAAAATGAAGTATTTCTCCCAAAAAATTATTGCAATTACACGTTTTGTTATACACGTTTATTTCCTTTGTGTGTATTGGAACAACACAAAAAACGGAGGAAAAAAGGCAAATTTGACAATTTCACACAAAACTCCATAAATGACAAAATAATTGGCACCCTCAACTTAATATTTGGTTGCACACCCTTTGGAAAAAATAACTGAAATCAATTGCTTCCTATAACCATCAACAAGCTTCTTACACCTCTCAACTGGAATTTTGGACCACTCTTCTTTTGCAAACTGCGCCAAGTTTCTCAAATTTGAAGGGTGCCTTCTCCCAACAGCAATTTTAAGATCTCTCCACAGGTTAGATCCGGACTCATTGCTGGCCACTTTAGAACTCTCCATTGCTTTGTTTCCATCAATTTCTGGGTGCTTTTTGAAGTATGTTTGGCATCATTGTCCTGCTGGAAGACCCACTGACACTGGGCCCTACATTATGATTCAAAATCCTTTGGTAATCTTCAGATTTCCTGATGGCACCAAGTTCCAGAGGCAGCAAAACCACCCCAAAACATCTTTGAACCTCCACCATATTTGACTGTAGGTACTGTGTTCTTTTCATTTTCGGTAAACAGTAGAATGATGTGCTTTACCAAAAAGCTCTATCCAGGTCTCATCTGTCAACAAGATGTTTTCCCAGAAGGATTTTGGCTTACTTGCATACATTTTGGCAAACTGCAGTCTAGCTTTTTTATGTCTCTGTGTCAGCAGTGGGGTCCTCCTGGGTCTCCTGCCATAGCATTTCATTTCATTAAAATGTCGATGGATAGTTCGAGCTGACACTGATGTCCTGCAGGACAGCTTGAATTTCATTGGAACTTGATTGGGGCTGCTTATCCACCATCTGGACTATCCTGCGTTGCAACCTTTTATTAATTTTTCTCCTCCGTCCACGTCCAGGGCGATTAGCTACAATGCCATGGGTTGTAAAACTTCTTGATTGTTGTGCACAATGGTCAAAGGAACATCAAGATCTCTGGAGATGTACTTGTAATCAGATAGAGAGAGAGATAGATAGATAGATAGATAGAGAGAGATAGAGAGAGAGAGATAGAGAGAGATAGAGAGAGAGAGATAGAGAGAGATAGAGAGAGAGATAGAGAGAGAGATAGAGAGAGAGATAGAGAGAGAGATAGAGAGAGA
>BRDA01001179.1:291-16121 GCA_036984385.1 Crenuchus spilurus | reverse complement strand
AAATGTTGTTTTAGCCACTCTGTACAGCACTTTGGGCGACGTTGTCGTATAAAATGTGCTTTATAAATAAACTTACTTACTTACTTACTTACAATGTTTTTGTTTTTTTTTCCCCCCACAATTTTTTGTTTTCAAGGTTTTCGGGGTTTTTTTATTATTATTTTCCCACAATTTTCGGTTTCATTGTTTTTGGTTTTTTTTTCTTCTGGAATCTCTCTTTGTGATGTAAACTGAAGGTCCTTGAGAGGAAGCAGACGCTAATGTGTTGAATGCAAATTTAATAAATGCTAACATTTATTGTAGTTAAATAATTGTCAACCTGGACAGGTTTGAGTGAGGGCTTTTTAAGTAGTGGTGTCACCTGAGCCTGTTTGAAGGCAGGCGGGAATTCACTGCTGGAAAGTGAATTGTTTATCACATGTGTGATGGCTGGAATAATGGTAGGTGCAATAGTTAGTAGAAGGTCTGTTGGTATCGGATCAAGTGGGCATGTAGTAGGACGGCTACATGTTAGGAGGGCTAGTGCCTCCTCTTCAGAGAGAGGAGTAAATGAAGAGAATGTAATTCTCTTGGTCGAAATAGATTGAGTAGCAGAGGCAGTAGGTGGGTCTGTGAACTGGCTACTGATGGCCGTCACTTTCCCGGTGTAAAACGTGGCAAAAGTTTCAGCTGTGAGGCAGGTAGGCAGAGGAGCTGCTGGAGGGTTCAGCAGCGATCTGAATGCTGTGAATAATTTCCGACAGTCTGTCATAGAACTGATCTTATTGTGATAGAAGTCGGTTTTGGCAGTTTTAAAAACCAACTTCTATCGTTTGCCCCACCCCTTTACACAGATAGGAGGAGGCCCACAAATCATGTCAACCCTCAACACAGCTTGGTTTCACTTGGCACTTATGATTTAGTGGGAGGAGTCGGAAATATATGAACACGCTTTCTAGTGCAAAGGCCCCCTCTTAAAAAAATAAATAAATAAATAAAAATTAATTTTGTCTACGTTGTATCTGAAGTCTTACAATAGCTGAGAGTATGACTACCCACCGTGCTTCAGCATTTGCTTCTGTTACAATGTCAACAACGGTAATGGTGACAGTGAATTCCCTCTGCAGATGATACAACTGTAAACCAACTGGTAAAAGTTGGGCATTTGGGGACCCTCCTTCTCCTGAATTAAACCATCTTCACAAACAATACAGCCCCTCTACTCTTCTCTCTCCTTGTCTCTCTTCTTAACACTCCATTCAAGAGCTCTGTCTGCCTTCACAATCTAAAATCCAGAAACATTAGAGTCTGCCCGGTCAACTCAAAGCCATGTCTCTAAACAACTAAGCAAACTGACTCCTGGTACTCTCATCACAATTAGCCTGTTCAGCTCATCCACCTTGTAACCTCCCATCCCCCAGAATGATGGCTGGGACAAGGGGCTTATAACATCTTCAACCTTGTGCCACTGAGCAACAGTCAAGTTCTGGATTTGGAAGTTCTAAAATTATTATTAATTATTTCTAAATATTAATACTTTACTTAAAACATTATTACTCATAATATTGTATATTGTATAATTACTAGTTACAATTAATAATATACTAATAATAAATATGATTCATTATTACTATTATTATTAATAATAATAATAATAATAATAATAAAAATAAATCATATTAATCATTAATAAAATTCTAATAAATTACTAAATATTAATAAACTGTTAAAAGCATGAAGCATACAATTATCACCCAATTCTGTGCTTCACCTTGTTAATCAACTTCACTCAATTAATTACCACCAATTTTACACATTTTACACTTACAGGAGTCATGATTTCCGCTGGGTCCTAGTGCTCGACCCGTCTTCATTTGATATAGCGTAACACTGTTTTTGGATGGAAAAATCTGCAGAGAACCAAAATTGCCTTTTGAAAAAGTGCAGGAGACCGTGTCCATCCATGACCTTCCCATTACATCTGTGGTGCACTGTATCTCTTTAGTGTCAAACAACAAGAACAATTATGTTTTTTTTTTGCCAACCTCTTTTGGCCTGATCTCTGGGGCCCCAAGCAAATGTGTGGTTTGCCTGTTGGTTAAGTCTGCCAGTGAAAGTTTTCAGTGAAACTCATCTCTTCTCTAGTAAATGATGATCTATTTGTGTGGGCGTATTTGTTAGCCATCAACCATGGTTACAAGTATTTTCCTGTTGTTAACTTAATTGTTTTTATCTTAAGAGAGAGTGTGGAAGGTGGAAATGGAGTTAAGGTATTAGATGGAGATGAAGAAGTTTGAATGATTCTCTGGGAATTTTGGGTCTGGAGTAATGATAAGTGAGGTCCATGATGCTGGTCCTTATGTGTCTTCATGTTGATCAGGGAAACCTGATTGGCGTGAATAAGTTGAACAGAGAAAATTATCTGTCAGAAATTTGACACTCATTTTGTAAGTAAGAAATCCATCCATTCATTATTTTCTGCTTATCTGTATCCAGGTTACAGGGGTAGCAACCCAAGCAAAGTAGACCAGACATCCCTCTCCCCAGCCACCTCTTCTAGCTCATATGGGAGTATTCCAAAGTGTTCCCAGAACAACTGAGAGATGTAATCTCTACAGTATGTCCTGGGTCTTTCCCGGCATCTCCTCTCAGATGAACATGCCTAAACATCTCACCAGGGAGGTGTCTAGGAGCAGGGGCGGATTTAGAAGTTCTGGGACCCCAAGCAATGTCATGTCTGGGAGCCCTGATCAAATTTTCAGATCAGATTTTATGGCTATGGTGTAGTACATGCTTAAACATAAATTAAATTATTATTATTGACTATTAATAAATATTAATTATTATACATACATTTTAAACATTACTTATACATTATTATTCATAATATTTTATTAAAAATTACTAGTTGCTATTAATACTATACTAATAATAACTATAAAAATAAAATAATAATAATAATAATAATAATAATAATTATTATTATTATTATTATTATTATAAAATAATATTAGTCATTAATTAAATATTAATTATTAAATATTAATAAACTGTTAAAATCATGTAATATAAAATTATCACCCAATTCTGTGTTGCACCTTGTGTTGCATAATCAACTTCACTCCAATTCATTAACACCAATTTTACACTTATGTTAGGACTGTATGGTCAATAGACCTCATTTACACATAATTGTACCTTATTTTTGAGAAAATAAGCTTAGAATGAACATAAATGGATGGCTTATCACAGACTGGTAGACGCATGCACGCACAGATGCACACAGAGAGAGAGAGAGAGAGAGAGAGAGAGAGAGAGAGCAGGTGAACACGGCCAAATCAAACCCTGATAAGGATTAAGCAGGTGTCCTAGTGCTGAACCCGTCTCTTTTTAATATAGCGTAACACTGTTTTTGGACGGAAAAATCAGCAGAGAACCAATACGGTCTTTTCTTGCCAACCTCTTTTAGCCAGCAGGGGGCCCCCTGATCTCCGGGGCCCCAAGCAATTGCGTGGTTTGCGTTTTGGTTAAATCCGCCCCTGTCTAGGAGGCATCTTAACCAGGTGCCTAAACCACCTCAATTGGCTCCTTCTCTTGATATGGAGGAGCAGCAGCTCTACTCTGAGTCTTTCCTGGATGTCTGAACTCCTCACCCGTTCTCTGAAGGATAGTCTGGACACCAAACAAAGAATAATTATTACAGAGGTTTATATCTGATTTCATTCTTCTGATCACTACCCAAAGCTCATTGCCATAAGTGAGGCTTGGAATGTAGACCAACCGGTAATCAGAGAGCTTTGGTGTCCTGCTCAGCTCTCTCTTCACCAAATTAGACCAGAGCCACATCACTGCGGACGCTGCACCGATCCACCTGTCTCCCACTCTGTCATACCCTGACTCATAAACAAGACCCCAAGATACTTAAACTCCTCCACTTGATGCAAGAACACATTCCCGACCCGGAGAAAGCACTCCACCTTTTTCCAGCTGAGTACCATGGTCTCAGATCTGGAGGTGCTGATTCTCATCCCAACTGCTTCACACTCGACTACAAACTGGTCCAGTGAGAGCTGGATGTCTTGGTTTGATGAAGCCAGGGAGAATTTGAGGGTTAGATGTTTTGCTCCACAGAACTGCAATAATGTCTTGTTAGTTAAGGGGATCAGGCTGGTGAAGTACAAAATTAAGTAACTTTAATAACTTATGCAATTAACACTCTCACAGTTAAGCTCAAACAAGTAATAGAGCACTATGAGACCAGCAACACATCTGGTAAAATATTTCAAAATAAAAGTCTCAATATTTTAAATGGTCTTTTAGAAAATGTACAAAAATTGCAATGTATCTGCTGATGAGTCTTTTTTTAAATAACAAGCGGTAGAAGTTCCAGGAACATATTTCAAAATCAAATCTCAATATAAAAAAGGACAAAATGATCTGGTGATTAAAATACTAATTTTTGGTTTTAAATCTTCAAAAGTTCCAAAGTGAGCGAGGAAGATTAAAGTAGTCAAGGACTTGAACAAACATTACAGAATCCAATTAAAATGTCTTTATTTAATTTCAAACATATTTTGCAAATTCAGTGCAAATTTTAATCAGCGTACAGTGTAAAGATGGTACATACTGGAATTACTTGTGTCATGGCTGTATAAATGTAATAATAATTATATGAATACTAATTCTAAGTGTTATTTATAAAAGTAACACTATCAGTATTAATATTATTAGTATTTTTCATATCAAGAGTGTTTTGTTCTGAAATTTAAAACACTACTGGTGCACCAATAATCAGTCTGTGTGTGTATTAATGTATTTTTGGTAATTTTTCAGCCTTTCAGGTCAGTGATGTCCCACACAAACTCCAGAGGGCAGTCCTTCATTTTTTCCTGGAAAACTTGGTCAAAGCGTTCATTCTGTGCTACTGTTAGACTGTTTTTCCAGTCTCCAACAGTACCTACAACACAGATATACAACAGTTCATACAGTAGAAATTACAGCAAAAGATAACATATGATTACATAGATAAGATTAGAAAGAGAAGATAAACTTTATTGATCCCCAGAAGAAAATTCAGTAGTTGAAGATTAGCTCAGACTACACCAATCAGCCATAACATTAAAACCACCTCCTTGTAGCTACTCTTATTGTCTCATTTCAGCTCACTGAGCATATAGGTGTACTTTGTATTTCTACAATAACAGATTGTAGTCCATCTGTTTCTCTGTATAATTTATTAATGGTCAGGACCCACACAGATCTGGTGGATCATTCTCAGCACTGCAGTGATACTGATGTGGTGGTGGTTTGTTAGTGAATGATGTTCTGATGGAGAGTGGAATTAAATATTGCAAACATTTTGCCCAAATGTATTTTCAGATATGCCTATTAAACCTATGTACATTTAGCCCCACCCATTTCACAGTGAAATTATAAGGGGTGTTTCAGCCTGGACTGCAAAATAGAGAATTTACATGTCATAAAGGTACAGTAACAAATAATCATGTAAAAAAAGAATTGTGACTGTTTTTTAGTGCATAAACTCTCATAAACCTCATGAACAATGTCAGATATGAGTCCTTTTGCTGTGTCTGACCTTTGCGGAGGAACTTTCCCTTGCTGTGTGCTGTTGTTTCTTCAGGCAGGAATTCATAGTTGGCTGTGGGGTCTTTCTTCATGTAGTTGAAACTGGTTTTTTCTACCACACTGTCGATGACCTCATCTGATAAATTTTTTCCCACAAACTTACAGATCTGCACCACCGCAGCCCTCAGATCCTGAAATATATAATTACTATAAAAGTCAATTAGGAATGAAAATACATCAATGCAGGGCAATCACAATAATAAATGGCATGACTGCATTGGATTTAGAAAATCTGCCACCAATTATAGTCCATCAGTCAAGAAACACTAACCCTGTTAAGACTGAAGCGTTTACATTGGAGCTTTAGTTTGAAAATCCGCAAAGAAAAAAATATTATAAGCTAATTAATCTTCAACAAAAGTCCTGACCTAAAGATTATTAAATGAGTGATTTGAGATCAGTGATTAAGAATAATCATTAAAAGTTAGCAGATATGACAGATATAGATGAAATTACAGATACATATCAGCCAATGCTGGACAAATACAACATTATTAAGTCACTAATGGGTCAGGATTAACAATGACAAGTGTACTATGAGCCAGGATTGGCTCACATATAGCCAGCCAATGGCATCATCCTTGAGATTTGGTTTAAATTAAGGCTTTATGTTGACAACCAGACTTGAACAAATGCATCATGGTTGAGTCAATCAGAGACGTTACTCACCTTAATCATGTCCTCATAGCGGAGAAACAGAATGTTGTACTTGTCCTTGTTGGCATACCATCCCCTGATGTGGTCAAACCAGCAGCCACCCACCACTACAAACACAGATAACTTTATCCTCTAGAACCAGTTCAATCTTGTTATGAAATCAAGACTAAAGAAGCACTGATTAAATCTGTAAAAGAGCAAAACACAATAGCCTGTACAGTCTCACATTAATCCTGTAGTTAAATATGTCTGGCTAATTCTTAACTAATTCACAGCAATAGTTAGCAATAACTTATGACACTGAAAACATAGAACCTTGAGGACATAAAATAGGAACTTAGAAACTTTGGAACTCATAACAGCTTAGGAAACTGGGAATATAGGGCGCACTGGGAAAATATAGCCATGGGAACATAGAATCCAGGGAACATTGGGCCCTTGGAAACATTGGACCCTAGGAAAATGGAACTATGTTAACATAAGATACTGGGAACCTAAGACATTGGGAAAGTTAACCCTTGGGCACATAGGACAATGGGAAATACAAACATAAGCTTATTTAACTGGTTAGACTTGTAGCTCCTGTGCAGAAGTAAAGAACCTCAAAACTAAAGAACTTCAGGCATGTTTTGGAGTAAAACATATTACTGATAACCTGTTGATTCATTGAGATACTTAAGCTACCACATTACTGCTGATAGCAGAACTGAATTTAAAACATTAAGTATTAAAGATGTCTTACTCCATCCACTGAAGAACTTGTCCAGCATATCGTTGTAGGTCTCCAGACTCTCCAGTGTCTTCATGTAGTGAGAGAAGTGGAAATAAGAAGTCATGATGTCTTTGGGGTTCCTGATGATGTAGATGATCTAGAAGTGAAACAGTGCAGCAGTTTCAATAGTGAATGTGTCTTTATTAGATATATCAGCCTGTGTTTACATATATAATGTGTCACCTTGCATATTTAAGGTGGTAGTAACTTCAGGCTCAGAGTGTGAAGAAAGCAGCTGAATGTGCAGATGTACAGAAGTGTACAGTCACACAGGTCCACCAACAGTGGTAACAATCTCAGTCTACAGGACATTCTCCACAGAATTGTGGTGGACAGCACACAAGGCTGAAGGTCTTTTGCTGCCACTCTGCTCCTTATGTTGATGTTCTGCAGGTTCCTGTGGAGAGTTCTTTAAGAAACTAGTTGTGAAGGACCTGCATTGACTTGTATAAGCAGTTCTTACCTGAAGAAAGTGAAGTTTTATTCACAAACTGTGAAACCTGCTGATGGTCACTGTTCATCAGGTTTGTCTTTCAGTCACAATTCTGAGGAGAATGTCCTGTAGACTGGGAGCCTGAAGTTTCTACCACAAAAGGTGACACATTTTTTTGACTAAGGAAATTACATGTTTCTTTTAAAATAGCCAACAGGAGGAGCCAGTAAAGAACATTCTCTTAAAAAAATTTGATGGGTGGAGATACAAGAGAGGGGTTTCTGATAAAATGGCCATTGAGTCGAGTTACAATTTGATGTTATTCTGCATGAACTGACCTTTCCTTTCTCCTGCAGGCCACGTGGCATTAGGTGCTCATGGAGGTGACAGCAGAAGAGTCTGGGTGAAGGACGGGTGTTGTAGTCTTTGTTCTTGTCCCGAAACTCCAGCCATGGCATTTGCTCATAGGTTGTCACGTCCTTCAGCTCAGGAAAGTCCTCCTCATACAGTAGGGTCATGATCCTCTGAGTCCATACTGTACCTATGAGAAGAGAAAAGAAGAAAGATGAAAGGAAGAAAGGTGAAGAGAAGAGCAGTGAAAAAAGAAAAGAGTGAACAGAGGAAAGGAGAACACAGGAGAGGAAAGGAGAAGACAGGAGAGGATAAGTGTGGTGAAGAGATGTAAAAGGGAAAGAAGAGAGGATAAAAATAGAGAAGAAAAGAAGAGAGGTGAAGAGATGAGAAGAGAGGTGAAGAAAAAGGGGAAGAGAAGAGAAGAGAGGAATCATAACTGTTTATAAAACCCAAGATGTCATTGGAATAAATACAAACACATTAACATCAGTACAAGAAAACATATCTGATATATTTTGCATTAGTTTGAAGAGCAAAGTTTGACTCCAGATATTCTCCTTGATGCTCCCAGGGCCAGCACTTCGCATACGCGGACTACAAATTATGCATGGGGTCTAAAACTTTGCTGTGCACTAACCCCTAAACATGAGACTATAGATCCTTGGTGTCAAGCCCGTCTCCTGCCTTGTCCACTCCCTGTCTTTGTCCCATGTTTGTGTTGTCTCCCGGCTCTGTGACCCTGCCCTTGTCCTGCCATTGGCTCTCTTGGGTTATACGCCCATGTGTTCTGTCTCCAGCCCCGGCCATGTCATGTCTCGTTAGTGATCACAGCTCTCTAGTGTTATCATCCTTCCCTATTTGATGATCCTCATGTAATTATGTGCTTTATTTAAGCTGCCTGTCAGGTTCCGTCCTTTGTCAGTCATTGTTTGTGCTTTGTGTTACATGGAAGTGTGTATAACTGTTTCCATTTCTGTTGTTAGCATTTGTTTGTTAGCATAACACAAGACATCTGACACATAGGATACTGGGAAACTAGAACCCTGAGAACATAAGACGTGAGAATGTAGAACCCTGTAAATATAGACACCGGGAACATAAAGAACTGCTTGACATAAACAGGCGTCAGACTGGCAGTAAATCAGTTATCTCAGTTTGATCCTGAGTTCTATTGCTGTTTTCCGTTTTACAGGTCATGCTGTTCTCTTAATGCTTCCCTCTTATCTCATAATATATGATAAGAATGTCACTATAAAGAGTGGAGATGTTGGAGTAAAGCAGTGCAGAGGTGAGGAAGAACAAATGTAACTGTAGGTCAGATGTCCCAAAAAGCAGACAATTCTGACCAAAACATGATCCAAATAAGGTTCTTACAGGTTAGCTATGACATGAACGACTGTATTGTGGCTATAATAACTGTGGCTGTTGCACTTGTTTAAGATTTGTCATGGCATTTGAACTCTGACCCAAATGCAGCTTACACTCTTAAAAGTGATCATTCTAAAAGGGTTCTTTAGTAAAGAAAATGGTTATATAAAGAACCATGAACACTCAAAGAACCCAAAGGGTTGAAAAGGTTCTTCAGATTGATGAGGAATGTACTGTAGATGGTTCTATATAGAAAGCTTTTGAATTTTTTTTTTAGCCCTTTTCAAAAAGGTACTCTACAGAACCATCTACAACACTTTCAATCTATTATAGGCCACTGTAATGTCATTAGTGTTATATGTCTATTATAAACCACCGTAATGTCACTAGTGCTATAAATCTTTTATATGCCACTACAATGTCATTAGTTGAATCAGTCTATTGTAATCCACTACAATGTCATTAGATTTATATGTGTATTACAGGCCACTGTAATGTCATTAATGTAATTGGCTGGAGAGTTGTGTGCCAACCTTCAATCTCTGTTAACAGGTCTTACCTTTGAACTTGGGTTGTTGTTTCTAATGTAAACAGTCGTAGCACTAATCTGTCACTCATTCATAAAAACATGCTGTTTTTACAACAAATCACTGGAGGTGATGGACAACTTATGATGGTGTCTGACTGGAAATTTCTTCAGGTTTTCTTTAAGATGTTAGGAGTTATTTGACTTTTTCATTACAAGCGGCCAATACTCTATATTCAACAATACTCTACAGAACCATCTACAACACTTTCAATCGAAAGAACACTTTCCCCATGGAAAGAACTCTTTATCCACATGAAGTGGACCTATATAGAACCATTTTCTTTACTAAATAACCCTTGAAGAACCATCCTTTTTAAAAGTGTACTATCTGAAATGTGTCTACACCATTTATAATTTGGACCAAAACTGGCCCAGCTGTAGGCAGTACACTACATAGTCTCTGAGTCCCTGATTAATCCAGGTTAACCCGAGTCTGTGTTTCAGTAACTGGATTGGGATGAAGCCATCATTGTCATTCTATGTTGGTACTGGGGCCAATGAATTTGGGCCAGAGTTGCGTTTGCTATTTTGAAGTCTCAGATCTTCGTCTCAGATCTGCACCTCCTCCAGACTGTCCAGATATTTTTTGTTTTGGTCAAATATATTAATAGTAAGGGTGGGGACAACTCTTGTATTTAAACCCGTGTGTTTGTTAATGCCTTTCTTGGTCGTTTTGTCTCTTTGTCTCTAATTTAGTAGACCTTAGTCTGTTTGTTCCCTAGTTGTCAGTAGTCATTAGTTTATATGTTTCCAGTTTGTTTTGTGGTTATGTCATATTTTTTTATTCAATTAAACCATTAACGTTATCTATGTGTGTCTGCCTTCTTGTTCATTCCAGCCAGCTCCCTGACACACAACTGATTAATCTCAACAGCTTGTTCCAAAGTAGAGAAATAAGTTAACTGTGATGGACTTTGGTCTTCGGTTCCCTGTCTATATTCTGTAAGTTACAATGCCCCTTTCTAGGTGAAGAGTTTAATGCTGATTCCTGGAGAATAGTGAAGAAATGGAATCCTAGATAGTGAGATAGTAGGAAAAATGAAGCCATTTAAACTTTTAAAGACTGTATATGACATCAGTTGGCGAGCATTCAAAGTCTGTAAAGGGACCATTTATGACACATTTGTTGTTTAAACAGTAGTAGAAGAAATGTGATTTCATCCATTTCAAAAGAGCCATGTGGAATATGAAATTGCTATGTTCTGCATTATGTAGCCACACATTGGATCATGTGAGAAGATTGATGAATCTTTCAGTAAACAGAGCTGAATGAATATTTACCACCAAGCTAACACAATATCCATTCTCAGGCATTGCTATCATGTGGCCACCATCTGTACTTCCAGAGTTATTGTTTCAGATATTCTACTTTTAAAATCTGGAGTAAACAGTAAATATGCCAGTGTTAAATCAACACTATTAGAGTTAAATTAACACTGAGGGTGTCAAAATGTAACACTCCCAGTGTTAATTTAACTCTAATAGTGTTGATTTAACACTGGCAGATTTACTGTGTACAATCTTCAGGGAAACATTTTGAGATGGCAGACTTTTGAGATAATCTTGGACAATCCTGGACTATCTTGGACCAAATCAAAGAACATCATTGACCGGAAGTCAAGATAACAAAACTAAAGATCTCGGTATGAGAAGAACCAATTCACTAGAGAAGACAGTTCTGCTGGAACAGTTCAAGGCAAAAAGAGGAAGAGGTCCTCTTGATGGAAGGATACAATTAAAGGAATCATGAACAAGTCATTAAGAAACCTGAAGACCCTAACAGAAGAACATGTTCTGTAGAAACACGATGCGTATGGTCACCAGGAGATGGAACTAACTTGATGGCAAATAATTATAACAGGAATGAAAATACAGAGATTAAAATTTGACCTAATATAGAACCTTGAAGTAATGCTATAAAGGAAGAGGAGTTCTGAAGTTTTCACTGAACAGTTCAGCCTATTAGATGTTCCTGAAGTATCAGCAATGATAATAGAATATGACAACAGCAAAACATTGGATATAATGAACAGCTTCTGATGACCTCTGATGGGAAATTTCTTCAAACAAGAAGATTAGTTGCTATTTGACTTTTTAATTACAAGCTTTATTTATATTAAATTCTGCATTGATAGCTTCAAGTCTGGTTATCTGGTTTAATGTAAACAAATTTCGAGAATATGGTCTAGACTAAAATCTCAGCTTAGCCCATGTCAGTGGTTAAACTAACGTAAGTAGCCTCAAATGAACAAACTTTGTACACTATGCATTACGTCATAATCCAAACAGCTGAGCAATGTTGTGGAAATCATTAAATTTGATAAAGAAAGAGTGAAATAAAGTTAGCATAGCACTGCTTCTCACCAGATTTAGGAAAAGTGACCACAAACAAATCATCATCTCTAATCTCAAATGTCTCCAAACTGTCCAGATACTCCAGTCTCTGGTCGTATTCGTCAATCAAAGGGTACACCATTCCTTTATAAGTGAAGAATTTGTCACTGAGCTGTTTGTATTCTTGTTGAGCCATGCTTTATGCCTGAAGATCCTGACACGATTATGATGGCAAATGTATTTGAACTTGTTTTAACTCGCATATATCTACTTGTTAACTTGGCAACCTTTGAACTCTGTAAATTGACTCTGTTTATCTTTTTGATCTATTTATCTTTTAAAGAGCAAACATACAAGACACAATATCAACAGCTTGAAAACTGTTGAAAAATGCTCTCTGTGAATAGAACTGGATTTGCATATCATCACCTATAATTTAACATGTTTCCCCTTACACTTACACAAAAAAGAAATCTTCTATCACAAGTTGCCTGCCTATGACAGTCTGGTGAATGATCAAAATGCCAAGGCTATAATGTATATATAGACTGTAATGTCATTAGTGTAGTCAGTAAATTATAAGCCACTGTAATATTATTAGTGTAATTTGTCTATTACAAGCCATTGTAATGTCATTAGTGTAATTGATCTATTATAGGCCACTGTAATGTCATTAGTGTTATATATCTATTATAAGCCATGGTAATGTACTTAATGCTATATGTTTTTTATAGGCCACTGTAATGGCATTACTGTAATCAGTCTATTATAAACCACTGTAATGTCATTAGTTTAATCAGTCTATTATAAGCTACTGTAATATCATTAGTGCAATCGGTCTAACATAGCCTATCATTATGTCATTAGTGTAATCGGTCCATTATAGGCCACTGTAATGTCATTACGTCTACTATAAGTCATTGTAATGTCATTAGTATTATATGGCTATTATAAGCCAACATAATATCATAAGTCTTTTATAGGCCACTGCAATGTCATTAGTATAGTTGGTCTATTATAAACCACTGTAATGTCATTAGTTGAATCAATCTATTATATTCCACTATAATGTCATATGTGTAATTGGTTTATTATAGGACACTGTAATGTCATTAATGTAATCAGTCTATTATAGTCCACTGTGATGTTATTTGCATATCACCTATAGTTTAGCATGTTTCCCCTTACACTTACAAAAAGAGAAATCTTGTATCAGAAGTTGTGGTGATGTCATCAGTGTAGCCAGCCTATGACAGTCAGGTGAATTATCAAAATGCCAAGGCTATATAGTCAGTTTACTTTAAATGACTGTAATGTCATTAGTGTGGTCAGTGAATTATAAACCACTGTAATGTTATTAGTGTAATCAGTCTATTACAAGCTATTGTAATGTCATTAGTGTAATTTATCTATTATAGGCCACTGTAATGTCATTAGTGTTATATGTCTATTATAAACCACCGTAATGTCACTAGTGCTATAAGTCTTTTATATGCCACTACAATGTCATTAGTTGAATCAGTCTATTGTAATCCACTACAATGTCATTAGATTCATATGTGTATTACAGGCCACTGTAATGTCATTAATGTAATTGGCTGGAGAGTTGTGTGCCAACCTTCAATCTCTGTTAACAGGTCTTACCTTTGAACTTGGGTTGTTGTTTCTAATGTAAACAATCGTAGCACTAATCTGTCACTCATTCATAAAAACATGCTGTTTTTACAACAAATCACTGGAGGTGATGGACAACTTATGATGGTGTCTGACTGGAAATTTCTTCAGGTTTTCTTTAAGATGTTAGGAGTTATTTGACTTTTTCATTACAAGCGGCCAATACTCTATATTCAACAATACTCTATATTCAATTCTGCATTCAAGTCTGGAAATATGTTTCAATGTAAGCAAATGACAAAAATATTTTCTAAATTGTAAAATCTCAACTTAGCCCATATAAATGGTTTAACTTAAGTAGCCTCATGTCAACACACTTTGCAAACTATGGATTACCTCATTATCCAATTAAGTTGTCAATGTTGTCAAAATCATTGAGTTTGCTAAAGAAAGAGTGAAACAAAGTTAGAATATCACTGAGCCTTACCAGATTTAGGAAAAGTGACCACAAACAAATCATCATTTCTGATCTCAAATGTCTCCAAACTGTCCAGATATTCCAGGCTCTGGTCTTGGTCATTAATCACAGGGTACACCATTCCTTTATAGGTGAAGAATTTGTCACTGAGCTGTTTGTATTCTTGTTGAGCCATGCTTTATGCCTGAAGATCCTGATACGGTTAGAATCGCAAATGAAGCTGAACTCTTTTAAACCTGCATATATCAACTTGTTAACTTGGCAACCTTTGAACTCTGTAAACTATAAAATGATCCCATTTATCTTTTTGATCTATTTATCTTTTAAAGAGCAAACATACAAGACACAATATCAACAGCTTGAAAACAACCTGCAGTGAATAGAACTGGCTTTGCATATCACCACATGTTTTCCCTTAAACTTATGTAGAAAATAATTCACTACTAATGACTGTTGACTGTGATGTCATCAGTGCAGACTGCCTATGACACTGATGTACCATAAAAATGCCATGGTTGTATAGGCTGTCTACTATAAACTACTGTAATGTCATTAGTGTAATCTGTCTATTATAAGCCACTGTGGTGTCATTAGTATAACTGGTCTATTATAGACCATTGTGATGTCATTACTGTAATCAAGCTATTATAAAACACTAATGTCATTAGTGTAGTCAGTCTATTATAAGCTACTGTAATGTCATTAGTGTAATCAGTCTATTATTAACACACTTGTCACATGTCATTTGTGTCATGAATGTCATTATTATTCATTCATTCATTCATTCATTGTCACACCCGCTTAATCCTTATCAGGGTCACGGTTAGTCCCCTACCCCCTCACTGGGCGCAGGGCAGGGCATTACACTATTCAACTAAGCCCAGGAAAGGGCGCCAGTCCATCGCTGGGTGAACACACACATACACTGACATTTTTTTTAGAGTAGCCAATTCACCTGACCGCCATGTTTTTGGACTGTGGGAGGAAACTGGAGACCCTGGAGGAAACCTGGAGGCAGACACGGGGAGAACATGGAAACTCTGCTCAGATGTGGACTCGAACCCAAGACCTCAGTGCTGAGAGGTGAACGTGCTAACCACTAAGCCACCGTGCCGCCCTAATGCCATTATTATACATAGACCATTGTAATGTAATTAAAGTAATTGGTCTATTATAAACCACTTTGTCATTAGTATAATCTGTCTATTACAGGCCACTATAATGTTATTAGTGAATCTGGTCTATTATAGGCCACTTTGATGTCATTATTCTAGGGTGTCTATTACAGGCCACTGTGATCACATTAGTGTAATCGGTCTGTTATGTACTGTGCTGTTATTAGTGTAATTGGTCTGTAATAGGCCACTTTAATGTTATTATTTAAGGATGTCTATTATAGGTCACTGTGCTGTCAGTTTTCAAGGGGATCTATTATAGTCCACTTTGATGTCATTAGTATGTATTAGTCATTGTGATGTCATCAGTGTAATCACTTTACTACAGGAACCTGGAATTAGTGTATTACCGTCATTAGTGTAATGATTCAATTATAGGCAACTGTCATGTTATTACAGCAGCTTATGGACAATTGTAAAGTCATCAGTTT
>BRDA01001177.1:114547-127336 GCA_036984385.1 Crenuchus spilurus | reverse complement strand
CACTAGGGGGAGCTCTAACATTGTTCTACAGCATCTACACTGAAAAGACTACCTGTAGATGTTTCTGTAAATGTAATTTTTTGTTGTTTTTTGTGTCGATTGTTTAAAAAGTAGTGAATTGTTAGTTGGTATGTTGATATATGCAATGCATGTTGTGCAGGAGGAGTTGCGGACCGGTGAGAGGGCTGTGGTGTGTTTCCGCTTCATGAAGCACCCAGAGTACCTGCGCGTTGGAGCCAAGCTGCTGTTCCGAGAGGGCGTGACCAAAGGCATCGGTCACGTGACCCACCTTCTGCCCACGTCGCACAATAACGGCCATGACCAGAACCACAAACCACACCAGAACCACAACTAGAGAGAGAGAGACTGTCTCAAGAGAGTGTTTGAGAGAGGTGGATATGGATGTGTGTTTGTGGCCTTTTCTCTCCCCACTGATGAGCTGAAGGATGTGGTTTGAGCCTCAGCCACAGATGTGGTGGCTTTAATCTTGGATTTGCCTACTTGGTCGGTATTATGAAGGCGACATGGATGAAATGGTGCTTTTGTATTTTAGTGTATGCACACAGTGTATACTCTCTCTCTCTCTCTCTCTCTCTCTCTCTCTCTCTCTCTCTAATATACACAGAGTATTTGACTTTATTAGGTTCACCTACCTTGTATTTATACTATTTGGCCATTTTTTCAGGTATATCAGCTGCAAAAGAGTAATAATTGGCATAACTAATAAGTCTATGACTAGTGCTGACTAGACATTTATGAAAATATGCAAATCTGTTTCTGGAAGACAACGTAGGTCTCATTTAAGCTACAACTGGACCTTCAGCACCATGTAGGACTTTTGACTGAAGTCTGTTTAAACATGTTTACCTACACTTGGGTTGCCAGATCATTAAAAAATCTACAGTAATCAGGTTTCTGCTTTACAACCAGCCAGTAAACTCACAGAAGAAGCGTGTAGGTGCCCCAAGTGGCTCAGTGGACTAAGGTGCTGTCAGGAGCTCTGAGGAGTTTGAATCCCATTTAATCTGCTTGCCATCAGCAGCCAGAGCCTGAGAGAGCAAAAATTGGCTGTGCTCTCTCTGGGCGGGTAAGATGTCGGCTGGCTCAGGCGTCTGCTAGGTGATCCATCAGAACTAGGGATCCTGCGCTTTCCTCTGAGCACTTTGGCTGCCCAGCAGTGATGTATGAGCAGCAGTTGAAAAGAGGTTACGTGACTTCACATGCATCGGAAGAGGTGTTAGTCTGCGGCATCCTAGAGCCAGGAACATTACAAGTGATTGGGTGAGTCAAATGTCTACCAACATATTGGAGAGAAAAGTTTCCGTTACCTTCTGTTTAGTCCTGGTCAGCACCAGTTTTTATTTATTTTTATTTATTTATTTATTTTAAAATGTCCATTTTAAGCGCGAGCTAATTTAATGATTATGCGTGTGTAAACACACATTGTTTGCTGGACAAAAACAGCTATGCAGTAACTTCCCCCCAGTTTACAGTTAATAACAACATCTATTGGTTCTGCCTGTTTCCACTGATGAGCTCCAGTGTGGTTGAGTTTCTGATGAAATGGCCATTTAAATGCAGTGCAGGTGTTTCTTTTAAACGGACTCAGTGTGTTTATACTGAAGCATTAATATGCTCGTCTTTAGTTACTGTAGAACAGTTGCATTATAATCTGTCTTTCTGAGTATTTGGAGTAACTGCATCTGTCTGAGGGAGTCTTGACCCTGATTAGTAAGAAGCTTACAGCTGCAGAGCCTCATGGGTGGGCGGTACAGCCAAGATATGGTAGCTCAGTATTGTATTGAAGATTTTGTTTATATTAAGTTTTCTACAGGTTGTGACACTCCTGAGGGTTTGATGATTGTTTCAGTTGGATGGTTTGCAGTACTGCGAGACCCCTGGCATTCCTCCTGAATGGACTGCAGCACTCAGTGGCCACTTCATTAGGTACACAGACCTTGTATCTCCTCTCATTGTCCATTTTAGCATACAGACTGTAGTTCATCTGTTGATCTGTATACTTCCTGTTCTTCAATGGTCAGGACCACCACAGAGCAGGTGGATCATTCAGACTCTGATGTGGTGGTGGTGCATTAGTGCATGCTGGTACAAATTACTGCTGGAGTGAAAATAGTGCAGCCAACAGTGTCAGGACTAGAGGACCAACCCAAACTGTGGTGAGCTGATGTCTCTGACTTTACATCTACAAGACCAACAAGGTAGGTGTGTCTAATAGAGTGAACAGTGAGTGGAGACAGTGATTAACATCTCCAGCAGCTCTAACACCACCACCACGTCAGTGTCAGTGCAGTTCTGAGAATGATCCAGAGTGCACCTATACGGTCAGTGAAGCTGATCAAATGGAGATACAAGCTATGTGTACCTAATGAAATGGGTATATATAAAGCCCCCCCCAACACTTGGTGGTGGTGATTATCCAACATCCTGAGTTCTTGTCGGCTGAATGCAATCAAATTCTCACATCAGTGCTAAAAAATCTAATAGAAAGACTTCCCTGGACAGTGGAGACAGTTACTCCAACCAAGCAGGATTTCAGTAGAAACAACAAATGAGGTGTCCCAATACTTTTGTCCCTTCACTTGTATATGTATAGATGTGATTTTTGAGTGTTATATTCAGTATCATATCATGATGATGCGTCACTGTATCGCCCAGCCCAAGGCAGTGACGTCAGAATGTGCAGGCACATGGTTCTTTAGGCGCTAGTTGGGCTAATTCATTGCGTGTGTAACGCCAGCCTGGTGTTGATGGCATGGGCTTTAGATTTTTCATTTCTTGCTTGTTTGTGCCAAGCAAGGGCTGTAAAAGGTTTGAAGTGTGAACCTACAGGCTAGGTGAGTGTGCCCTTCAGTCCTGGGGCATCATTAGCTGATGTGTCTTATGATAAAGGGTTTTAATACAGAAATCCAAATGGCAGCTGTTTTTGTTGGCAGGCGTCCCTTGAGATTCTGTGCATGCCCCAGAAAAGTCCAAGTGATGATGTTGTGCATTCATGCTCTGTAACTCCGCCCCTGTGCTCTTCCCTGAGACTTTGTGCAATTAATCAGTGAGATGATTGAATGTATTGTACATGGGCCTAGATGTACATTTCTGAGTTGCATAAAACTTAACCTTCTTTAACTTCTTGTCTTGCACTCTCTTGCACAGCGTTAGGCTGATGTACTGCATGCTGGGCTTACGTATTCTGTAGTAATCACCTAAACCTAAACGTGGAAGCGTGCATGACAAACGGATGCACTTGGCATCCTAAGAAGTTTCTGTGGCACTGTACTTACAATGCACTGCAGCTAGTTTCCTTAAATAAAGAGATGTTTTATTGTGAATGAAATTCTTATTTCATTTATATATACTGTATATATACACAATATACACAATATACACAATATATATACAATTTTTAAGACCTGTTAAAAAATTGCAAGAATTTGCATTTTGCACTATTGGATCGTAAGAAGGTTGTAAGTAGAGCTTCACAATTCTAAAAGCAGAAATGGGTGCAAGAGACAAAAGCTTTTGAGCAGGTAATTTATTGAAAACAACCATTTAACTGAAATAGGCAGTTCATCAGCTGATCTAAAGTTTAAGACCATAGCTAAAAAAAAACTGAAAACCCCCTCAAAACAGAAATCAAAGTGTTTCTTTTACTGAGGATTCAGTAATGAGTAGGTCCACCATTCTTGTTGATCACTTCAAACAATCCTTTTGGCATGCTTGATGCTAGTGTTTTCTTGCGCCGATTTCTTCTTTTAGAATTGTGAAGCTCTACTTAGAACCTTCTTAAGATCCAATAGTGCAAAATGCAAATTCTTGCAATTTTTTAACTAGTCTTAAGATTTTGATCAGGAATGTATATACTGTATACACACACACATTCACCCTCTCATTCCCCTCTGACATCACTGGCCTGTGGGACACCACTGGGAGGCACTCAATTTACGAGAAGCCCATTCTCAGTGCACCTTCACTACAGCAGGGACATCAGTCACACCACGACCCTGTAACATAGCATCTTTGACGCCCCTGGCCAAAACAGGTGGTCATAATATTGATCACACACACATACACACACACACACACATATATAGGGCATACAGTGAGGAAAATTATTTGAACACCCTGCGAATTTGCAAGTTCTCCCACAGAAATGATGGAGGGGTCTGAAATTTTCATCTTAGGTGCATGTCAACTGTCAGAGACATAATCTAAAAGAAAAAATCCGGAAATCACAATGTATGATTTTTTAATCATTTATTTGTGTTACTGCTGCAAATAAGTATTTGAACACCTGCCAATCAGCAAACATTCTGGCCCTCAAAAACCTGTTAGTCCACCTCTAAAAAGTCCACCTCCACTCCACTTAATATTCTAAATTAGAAGCACCTATTTGAGGTCATTAGCTGCATAAAGACACCTGCCCACCCCACACAATCAGTAAGACTCCCAACTACTAACATGGCTAAGACCAAAGAGCTGTCCAAAGACACCGGAGACAAGATTGTAAACCTTTTCAAGGCTGAAAAGGGCTACAGGGCAATTGCCAAGCAGTGTGGTGAAAAAAGATCAACTGTTGGAGCAATTATTAGAAAATGGAAGAAGCTAAACATGACTGTCAGTCTCCCTCTGACTGGGGCTCCATGCAAGATCTCACCTCGTGGTGTATCGGTGATCCTTAAATCAGCACACGTCCAGGCCCCTCTGAAGTTTGCCCATGACCATTTGGATGATCCAGAGGAGTCATGGGAGAAAGTGCTGTGGTCAGATGAGACCAAAATAGAACTTTTTGGTCTTAATTCCACTCGCCGTGTTTGGAGGATGAAGAATGATGAGTACCATCCCAAAAACACCATCCCTACTGTGAAGCATTTTATTGGAAGCATCATGTTTTGAGGGTGTTTTTCTGCACATGGGACAGGACGACTGCACTGTATTAAGGAGAGGATGACCGGGGCCATGTATTGCGAGATTTTGGGGAACAAGCTCCTTCCCTCAGTTAGAGCATTGAAGATGGGTCATGGCTGGGTCTTCCAACATGATAATGACCCAAAGCACACAGCCAGGATAACCAAGGAGTGGCTCCATAAGAAGCATATCAACGTTCTGGAGTGGCCTAGCCAGTCTCCAGACCTAAACCCTATGAAAATCTTTGGAGGGTGCTCAAACTCCGTGTTTCTCAGTGACAGCCCAGAAACCTGGCTGATCTGGAGAAGATCTGTGTGGAGGAATGGGCCACAATCCCTGCTGCAATGTGTGCATACCTGGTGAAAAACTACAGGAAATGCTTGACCTCTGTAAAGGCTACTGTACCAAATATTAACATTGATTTTCACAGGTGTTCAAATACTTATTTGCAGCAGTAACACACAAATGATTAAAAAAAATCATACATTGTGATTTCCAGCTTTTTTCTTTTAGATTATGTCTCTCACAGTGGACATGCACCTAAGATGAAAATTTCTGGATGAAATGATGAATCATTTCCTCCATGATTTCTAAGTGTGAGAACTTGCAAATTCGCAGGGTGTTCAAATACTTATTTTCCTCACTGTATATACATCCTTATATACATCAGTAATACATACTTAGTATAGATCCCCTAATATACCGTCTAATCCAGCTCACGTTCTGTACCTCAACATCAGTCCCTGCAGAGCCAAAACATCCAAAATGATCAGTGACCAAATACACACAGCTCAAATGAAATTAAATGAACTGAGACAGACAAAAATGTTTCAGTAGAAACTGTTTATTTGATTTGAATGAATTGGGGAACACGCAGCACTGCGGTCGCATCTCATTGAGCACCTTAGATATAAACGACTTTAAATTTTCAACCCCAAGCAGAATCATCTACAGCTCAAACGTGGACTGTCGTTCCTGATAGGAGGATCGGATGTGGCAGTGAGTCTTGGGGTCTTCATTAAAGGAATAGTTTGTTGATTGTGAGCATGGCTTGTGCTATCAGACCTCAGACTGCAAAGAAAAGAATGGATTCTAGACCCACAGCCGTCACTCGAGAAGACTGTTGACAGTTAAAAGAGGATAAGGACCAGCATCAGATGGATGGAAACAATCAACACTGGCCTGAATATGTAGACAGAAGACATTTTGCATGGTCCCAACTGTAATTAAATGTATACAATTATCTGCCTTTCTTACCATGAATGTCTAACATACGTTTAGTCTCAAATTGTGTTCAGTTGTTTTAACCCCCGACTCTTTTTGGAGTCATTACTGAAATAAAGTAACCCATTACATATAAGTGATTACATCTGATTGAGCACATCTGCTGTAATTTTGCTTTGTCAACAAACTTTTCCTTTAAAGAATAGTTTTAAAGCTACACAGACATGAAACCTGATAAACTCCCAGTGGACGAAGGCCGCCGGAGTGCTCATCTATATACATTTGTACAAAGAACTCTACATAGTTGTATAAATAATGAAGTTTTCAACACTGACGCACAGAATGGTACATATCACAGTCACATCTTGTGTTTTTATTCTAGAAAAGGCCTCGATTGTTTGTAACAAACCGTTATTCGATATCGCTACTCAACAAATTGGCTTCTTTTCCTACAAAACGAGTGAGCAAAGCTTCATTTACATTCCTTCGGCCTTGTGCTTCTGAATTAGATGATGAACAATGTACAGTAAGTTACAGTTAAGCAGAGTGAAGCTCACAGATACCAGTGTTTACCAGGTAAGCTCTTTTAGTTTTCAGCCCTTTAGCTGCTGCTTTTCACTGTCAAGTGTGCACTCCAGTTTAGGGCACGTCGGTTTGGGACTCAGCCGGGAAATCCTGGAGTGATTTAGGCCAAACTTCTCTGCCTGGGCCTGATCCGGAGATACAGCTGCAACAAAAGAAGACAAAAGATGCTGTTTTAGGGCTTTAGGGGAACTAATTTTGTAGCTTTGAATACAATATACTAGTGCACCTCTGACTGTATCATATACTACTACATCTCCAGAAATCAGAATATGGTTATATCTATTAGTAAAATTGAGTTTAAGTAACATAACTTTTAACCAACTTTTTTTTGGAGATGCAGTGTCGTATAACTGAAGATATAATGTAACAACAATGACATTTTATTGCATCTCCTCATCAAATTAGACAGTAGTGAATTTCCTTGGTACGAGAAGTTAAGTCATCACTACGCCTTGAATGTTCTAACTTGTATGACGGTATGAAGCTCATCCCACAGCATCATCTACCATCACTCAGATACATTATTGGAAATCCACAAACCATCTGAGACAAGCACATGTTCTTACACATTAAATGTTTGGAAATGGGCAAGAGTAAGAATCTTACACACTCCAAGGGCCTAGATGCTTATCTCCGAAATGGCTAGGCTACCACTGGTGAGCACCTACTGACAGTGGCCCAAAAAGGAACAAACCACCAGCCAGCCAAACAATACTGGGCACCCAATAATTGATGTGTGAAGGTAACAAAAGCAAGCTTATGTTCTGGCTCTCTTTGGATTCCCTGTAAGAGTTTTTCTCACCCCAAGCAGGTTGCGAGGGATGTACCCCTCGTTGTCTCCACAGCGAGCCCACCACCACTCACTCTCCTGGCCGTCGTCCCTCTTGAGAACGGTCATACAGTCTCCCTCAGTGAAGGACAGCTCATCAGCACTCTCGGCTTCATAGTCCCACAGAGCGTACACCACACCTCGGTTCATCACGCCCATCTTCTCCTGTACACCTGCGTCCACATGAGCAACAACACACCCATCAACACCAGCCATACAGCAAGACTTTAAAGATTATTACTCTGGTCTATGAATTGCCTGAGAACTCAAACCAGCGACCATCCAGCGACCATATCATGGACCTAGAGTCCAAATTTTGTTTGTTTACAATTGTGAGGCTATGGTTGATAACCTAATGCCTAAACAGCCCAGTTTATGTCAAAATAGATCAATTAACTCGATCAAAGC
The DNA here is from genome assembly GCA_036984385.1 of Crenuchus spilurus. Classification (NCBI taxonomy): domain Eukaryota; kingdom Metazoa; phylum Chordata; class Actinopteri; order Characiformes; family Crenuchidae; genus Crenuchus; species Crenuchus spilurus. Next base: position 119,370 of record BRDA01001177.1, on the reverse strand, counting down.
TCATTCAGATCTTAATGGTCAGTAGAAAAGTTGGGTATCTCACCAAGGGTGGGTATGAAGCCCTGAATGACTTTTGACAAAATAAAGTTGTGCCCTCCCCTCAAAGTGTAGTGATGGCCCTGCTCCTTACCGTAGAGGAACTGAGAGCACTGAGCATATCCCTCCTCCAGCTCTTCACACTTATCTGCAGCCGTCTGCATGTCGCTGTATGTGGTGGCAAAAACGGCAGCGCCAGACTCTACCAGGAACTTACACACCTGCACGTTATTACAGGAGGCAGCGCAGTGCAGAGGAGTCCTGAAACAAAACAGAGGCAGAGATAAGGAACAAAAAAGTCTGCACATCATGGCTGAGGTGAATGTGTCTAAAATGGTCCTCACCAGCCGTCGCTGTCAGCAGCATTGACATTCACACCGAACTGCACCAAGAACTTCACGATTTCTGTGTGTCCAGCACACACTGCGTTGTGGAGAGCAGTGATGCCTTCATCATTGGGCAGACTGGGGTCGTCCACCTGCCCAGAGACAACACATACATGTTATATTCCTCTTATTTCTACATGAGAGACACACCATAAATTATTTTGTGAGATATCAACTCAGGCATTCTAATAAACAGGGAAGGAGGAGAAGTCCCAGGTTCCAAAGTTCCCAAACCCTTATGTTCCTCTGCTTCTAGATACCCAGTGTCCAATGTTCTCACATACCCAAGTTGCCAAGATCCTATGTTCACATGGTCCCATGTTCCTATGGTACCAAGTACCCAGTTTTCTATGTACCTGATGTTATAAATTTCCAGCTTATATTTTCCTAAGGTTTTAAGAACCTGATGTTCTATATTCCACGGGTGGTAAGTTCCTAGTGCAATATGTTCCTATGGTTCCAAGTACCTAGTGTCCTATGTTCCCAGGTTACAAATTTCCAGCATTTCCCTGGCCCTACTTACCCAGGGTCCTATTTCACCCAGTTCAGTATAATGAACACAGATGAACTCTTTAGTTCTACACCAGAAATGGGGGCAACCGTGGCCTAGTGGTTAAGAATCTGGTCTGTTGACCTGAAGGTCACTGGTTTGATCCCCGGGCAGGTCAAGACTGAAGTCAATTGTAAGTCACTTTGGATAAAAGCGTCTGCTAAATGCCTCAAATGTAGATGTGCCCTCAGATAATGATTAAGCCTGAGTTGATCCCTGTCATGTATGTTTAATACTTTTTCAGTATATTTATGCCGTTCTGATCTTTAAGCCAGTATTATTAGTGAAGGCTGTATGTGGAACATTTTGCTGTTCTTGATATTACACATGGGCATAGCTCCACACAAAAAAGGAGGGTGGGTCTTTTTCCCAGGGACACCTTTACCCACAAGCTGATTGGCTCTTTTAGTTGATATGCATGGAATCAGACGCCATGTTGAGCATTACGATCGTTCTTTTCATTTAAACTGGTTACTGGTCTAATCCTATCATTTCTCTGCTTGAGCACCAGCCTGCGGGAGAGTTTTCAGTGCTTTAATGATGAAGAGTGAAAAAGCATCATAATACAGAAAACATACTGAGAAATCAATTTTGTCAACCAGTCCAGCGATTCCCTAAATTGCCTGCAGAAGCATCATTTGTGCTTTTCCAGAATTTATTCAAATGCTAATGAAGCATTCTCAGCGTTTCGCCTGCTCTTCCTCCTCATCCTTCTCACCTCATATATGATCCTCTGCACAAGGTCATACTCTCCCTCCAGAGATGCATCCAGCAGCAGTGCCAGGGGGTTAAAATGCACCCGCATGCTGTGATCGATTCGCTCCGAGCCCACCTTCCGTAGGTTGGTCCTCTTCCCCTTCAGAAAGAGAAAACAGAAGAATAACACATCAGATATGTTTAGTAACTGAAGTTTGCTTCTGTATTTTTGCACTGAAGCTATGATGCTAATGTAGCTAAACAAAAATGTGAGCTTATAATCCACCAATTAGCATTATGCTAAGTATCATCAGACAACTGCCTCAGATTTCATTATTTTATCTAGAAAACATTCTGCAAAGGTCCTGATCTTCCTGCAGATGTTCCTGTAGATTCATGTACTCCATGTCCAAGTTTTTAGGACTCCAAGGTCCCATGTTACAGACACAGGGTCCTATGTTCCCAGGTTCCTAAGGTCCCAGTGTTATTTGTTCTCAAGATACTACATTCCCAGAGTCCTAAGTTCCAAGTGCTCTATGTTCCCATTGTCCTAATTTCACATGTTATTGTACCTATTTCCCAGAATCCAATGTTTGAAGTGTCTTAGGTTTCCAGGCACAGGAAAGTATGTACCATGATCCTATGTTCCAAAGTCCTATGTTCTCAAGGTTTGGTGTTCCTCACTTCAATATTATGAATGCATTTTAACCCTCCCATTGTGTTCAGGTCCAATCAGACCCATTTGACATTTGAATATCTAATACATAATATAACTGTTTTTTACTGAAAAAGACTTGCATCTATATAAATGTATTTTTTGTAAAAAAGTATAAAAGTGATAAAAGTTATCATTACATGTGTTACTGTGCCATGTCATTAAGTGAACACAGAGCTGGGAAACATTTGTTTTGGTTCCAATCACGTATGTGCTGTATAGAGCTGGAGAACATAGAATCCTATGTCATTACATGCTACACTGTATGGAAAAAGTATTGGGACACCTGATCAATGTTTCTTTGTATTAAAAAAGACTTTATCCTGCTTTTGCTGTCTCTACTATTCATGGAAGATTTTCTACTAGATTTTGGAACACTGCTGTGAGGATTTGATTGCATCCAGCCAAGAAGAGCTGTTAGTGAGTCCCTAACTCCACCAACTTTCCTCCAAGCGTGTTGGCTCCCCAGTAATTGCATATCAGTGGTAGTTTGAAAAGAGGTGGTGGCTGCATCACATGCAATGGAGGAGGCTTGTGCTTGTCTTTACCCTCCTACAGTCAGGGACAATGCAAAAGTGACAGGGAGAGTCCTAACGGATGGGATGGGTTAATTAGCTACTACTACATTGGGAAGGGGATAAAAATTCTATTCTATTGGCAGTACTTCTCTACAGGGACTAGACAAGCTGTGAGTTCATCTGTGTCGGCTGAATGCATTCATTAGAAGGGCTGTCCACAAACTTTTGGACGTGTATATGGAGCTGGGGGACATAGAGCCCTGTGGTGTCAGGGTGTGAGGATGATTCTTTCTCTTTAAGGGGAGTAATAAGTGTCACTGACACTTGTGGGCAGACATTTCTGTCCCACTTCAATGTTTAATGAGTCCGCAAGCAGTGATTAGGATCTTGGTGCGGTCCGTTGCTAAGCAGCCGCCTCCAGAAGGAGGTGTAGTTGAGGGTTCATTCGAGTTTATACTGGTTGATACTACCTCTCTGTATTAGTCTTCTGTCTTTATGTGTCTGCCTCTCTCTGAGAGGCTGATCTGAGAGGAATAAAAGCTGCATTGACTGTATTCGTGGAAAGAACATCCTCTAAATGTCCCTCCAGTCCTGTTATACAGAATTAATAGACACCTGCCAGCCAATCACATAAGAGTATTTCACCTCTCCATTATTAACTTATGTAGCTCCAGAACACTGAACATCCAACCCAAGAAACTCCAGGTTTACAAAACAATGCAAATGTACCGGGAGTATTGTGACCTGCCCGGTGACCTCTGGAGGCTTCATGCTGGCGCTGTCCTCTCCCGGCTTGTCCTGGTTTGGTGCACTGGGGTAAGGTGGTGGTGGGTATGGAGGATACTCCTCTGTGTAAGATTCGGATGGGACAGAACCACCTGCCTCTTGTTCATCCTCCTCGTGCAATTCAGACCTTCCGATCTCGTCTTGTGGGATGGGTGAACGTGGAGGTAGTGAAGGTGCGACAGAATCCTCCTTCTGCGACTTGCTGCTTTCGTCGTCTTGCCCTGTGGTGCCCCCTGTACCCTCCATCTCGGGAGTCTCCATGGCTGCCAGAGTGGTTTTCTGATAGAGGAGTTTCTGGATGTTGGGACCTGCTGGCCCCTCGGGTTCTGTGATGGAGCTGCGCTTCTTCAGGGGCCGTGGTGCATGATGCAGCCTCTTACGCAGTGCCTCAAGATCGACATCACTCTGCAGCCGGTGCAGGAAGGGCAGCAGCTTGGTGGGGCTTAGCGGCCGGGGAGCGCGCTCCACCTCTAGACCTTCAACAGGACCTCCAGAGGGGGCGCCACCGACACCCTGGTCCACCTGATCTATGTCTGTGGTGGTGACTCGCTCGAGGTGGCTGCCATCTTGGGAGTGGAAGAGCTGACCTCCACTGGATGGAATGACTGGCTTTCCATACACTGAAAATGATCACAGACACAATAAATAAAATCTTTATTAATTATTACTAATTGCTGTATTAGCATAAAACAGCGTACCACGATCCATTTTATTACCATCTACAAACCGGATTCCAAAAAAGTTGGGACACTAAACAAATTGGGAATAAAACCTGAATGCAATGATGTGGAGATGGCAAATGTCAATATTTTATTCGTAATAGAACATAGATGACAGATCAAAAGTTTAATCTGAGTAAATGTAACATTTTAAATGAGAAATATGTTGATTAAAAATTTCACATTGTCAACAAATCCCAAAAACGTTGGGACAAGTAGCAATAAGTGGCTGGAAAAAGGAAATTGAGCATATAACGAACAGCTGGAAGACCAATTAACACTAATTAGGTCAATTGACAACATGATTGCGTATAAAAAGAGTTTCTCAGAGTGTCAGTGTCTCTCTGAAGCCAAGATGGTAAGAAGATCACCAATTCCACCATTGTTGTGCAGAAAGATAGTGCAGCAATACCAGAA
>BRDA01001177.1:87161-105533 GCA_036984385.1 Crenuchus spilurus | reverse complement strand
CCGAACTCTCGCAGGACAGTGCCTCGCTCTCACAGAGCTATACCTAACTCTCGCAGGACAGTGCCTCGCTCTCACAGGACAGTGCCTCGCTCTCATAGGACAGTGCCTCGCTCTCACAGGACAGTGCCTCCCTCTCACAGGACAGTGCCTCGCTCTCACAGGACAGTGCCTCACTCTCACATAGCTATACTTAACTCACAGGACAGTGCCTCGCTCTCACAGGACCATACCTCGTTCTCACATACACAGTAAATCTGCCAGTGTTAAATCAACACTATTAGAGTTAATTTAACACTGAGAGTGTTACATTTTGACACCCTCAGTGTTAATGCAACTCTAATAGTGTTGATTTAACACTGGCAGATTTACTGTGTAGCTATACCTAACTCTCGCAGGACAGTGCCTTGCTCTCGCAGGACAGTGCCTTGCTCTCACAGGACTGTGCCTCGCTCTCACAAAATCGTACCTCGCTCTCACAGGCATGTCTCCACTGATTTATGTTTCTCTCACAAGAATTTAAACATATATTTTGATTCAAGCTATATATTTGAAAAGTAGACCCTTTAAGGTTACTGGGGTATGTTTAGTTTTGTTATAGGATAAAATCTTGCCAAGTTATAGAAGTGTTTATGTGGAATTTCAGTTTTGAAAGGGTTAACAGATAATATGGCTAATAACATTACCTGCAGCCTTAATGGTGTACAGCTGTTGAATTTTACACATAATTGTACAGACAGTCACAGAAGCTGTTTATTTGAATATATAATTAATAGTCAGCAACTGATGATGTAAACATGCTGCATACACAATGCTCACTGCTATAGATGTGCATTAGCTTTGTAGCTCCAGCGCAAGGATGAGCAACATTATTAATGAGACTAATGCCATTAGAATTGTTACAAATCCATCTCTGTCTCTACATCCTTAGAGTTTACTGAAGAGAGGCACAAACAGCACTGAACTGTGGGACGGAGAGGAATGTTTGGTTTATAATCTCTATAGCACTTTCAGAAACGATTGGAAAAGGAATTAAAGGGAAGATCTGACCCTCCCAGCTGTGTGTTTGTTTGTATTGCGTGCATCCCAGTGCTTGGCACAAGAGGGTGGCGTTGGCTGGCACGCACTCCCTGACAAACACAGGCCTGAGCTGGGACTGTGCTCATTACCCTCAGATGACCCCGGTAATATGAGGACATTTGTCATCCTTCTGTAGCAGACAATAGATTTGGAGGGATCCATATGTAACCCATACTTGTTTGTCCAGGGGGTGTAATGATACACTGTTATGTGACATTGTGCATTGAAGAGATGGAAATATATAAAACAATATCATGTGCATTTGCTTCATTATGCCATCCAATGCTATTCATTATTTGAACACCAGAATAAACTTATTCTCTTCTATTAAACAACACTGCTCTTGTTTTTCATTGTTTACAAAAGGAATGTCTTGATTATTTAAGATACAGTGAACTGACAACAGTACAGTTTGTTTACAGTTTTAAATCCCTTCTAGTAACCACTGCTTGCACCCTGTTCTTCAATAGTCATCCACTGAATGTGTGGCTTAGGTGCCTGGCATCCCCATATAGCCTGCCTACATTTCCACCTCCCTCTGCATTCATGGCCTTATTGGTTGAACGGCTTCACCCGTATTGACTCCACACTCTCTGCCATGTGAGTGCGTGACTGAATGGATGACTGCTTTGGCAATAAGCAGTGTTTGGATGCAGTCCTTCCTCCATATGGCCAGCCTGAATGAGAACATGTTCTCATTGGATTCTTCCTGGTTGCACACAGGTGGAAGATGCCCACACAAAACCAAATCCTCTCATTAAACACCCATACAAATCCTCTACAGACAGCTAATACTGTATGTCATTCACTGAGCTTAGAGCTGCCATCTCCATTCCAGTCAAGTGTGTAGTTAAAGGAACACTGCTCAACACTGGCTTTTTAATCATTTTCTCGAAGCTCTGACGAGGCAGTCTCATCATAATAGCCCAGCTTGCAACATGCAGAAGAACTGTAATCAGGGAAGTACTTGGAGCATGTTAGAGAGCTTTAAAAGACTACATAGCCAATAAAACCCAAACAGGGAAACAGTCCATTCCAAGAGCAAATACTCTTTAACTGGGTCATTACAATACACATCAACCAATGCTGAATTATTTGCTTGCAAAACTCAAACCTTAAACTACTCAGCTGAACCCCTAAAATCCCTCCTACCTCTAGTTAGCCATCTCCAAGTCAAACCCCTGAACTCAACCTTTTAAACTCAATCCTCAAATCACCTGAATCAAATCCTGAACTCTACTTCCAATATCAAACTCATTCTCCAAGTCAGCTTCCCGCAAACTTTGCTCAATCAAGTCAACCATCCGAACTCAACCTCCCAAAACTGAAATCTTAAATTACCTTGTTAAATGCCTTAAACCCTTCTGAACTCTACTTCCTATATTCTTCTTCTTCATCCTTCAAGTTAGCTTCCTCCAAACAAAGATGCCCCCAGGTCAACCCCCAAAACTCAACACACGAAATTCAAACACTCAAATCAACATCCCAGACTCAACATTCTGATCTCAACTCGGCTCCCTCCAATTCAACTTGCTCAACTCAAACTCCCAAAAAAACTCAAACATACAGAAGAAATCTGTGACTAATCAACTCTAGAGCTTTCAATGTTGGATATAAAATGTTGGATTTATTTATACATATCCATTACTGCTTCTCCCAAAGCATACTGGGAAACTCTTGAGCGGGTATCTCTGAATACCATGTGGTGAAGTTTTTTTTAGCACAGTTGCTTTATTATCCCAACTATAATGTTTTGGGTTTCACTTAACAACTGAATCCTATAATGTTTTCTAGGTTTGCTCTAATGCTAAGTCTTGTTTAATTTAATTTAATCCCGTTTCTTACCTGTTTCATGGTTGGGTGCTCGGTTGTGGCGAAGGAAGAATCGAACCTCAGCCCTCTGCTGCCCCCAGCGCTGCAACACCTCAATCATCCTCTCACTGTCACCAATCACACGCTCTGTTACAGGAAGACACAACCAATTAGATAAGACACAATCAAAATCAGGCCCAGATGTTTTTTAAAGTGAAAGTAAAGTTTGTGCGATCTCCGCTTTAAATATGTACGTTTGTGAAGGGACACACTTTGCTGTCTTAGATGGTGAACACAACATTCAGACAGAAATTACTGAGCTGTTTAGGTGACTACTGAGTTGTTAGCAACTAGTGCATACTGTACGTTTAACTCCAGTGTGTTGACAGACAGCTGGAAGCAAGGCAAAGCCACTCACCTGATCCTCTCCAGTTTTCAGCCAGGTAACAATCCGTCTCTCCTGGCTCTTTGCAAAGGTCCACAACATCCCGACACAGAGTCTCTGGAGTGATGGGCACCTCCGTGAAGTGTTTATCATTGTTGCTGAGGTATACGGTCAGAAACATCTGTCAAAAAAACAAAAAGGAACACCTATGTTTACAAAATTCTGAGTTCAAAAGTCCTGGCTAGAAATGTTTAGAGTCTTTTTTTTTCCACAACATATCAGCACATCTGAAAAGCAGTTCTTGAAAAGTCTAAGTTTAGAGCAGATTTAATCAAAATATAGATTATGACACATTTAATGTTTTAACACTGTTGTTGTAGTATGTTTGAGTTGGCCAGGGGATGGGTGGGGGTGGGGGGTTCAAGCATATCTATTTTTTGCTGGGTTTGTGTTGCCGGGTCATCCAGATAGCATTGAAAGAACAACCCAAATGTGGTCAACATCTGTGGTTCTATGATGTCCCACATTTGGCCTCAAATGATGGCATCGAGTCATGGTGAGTCTGGCTGCCTCAATTCAGCCATAGTTCAACCTTATATGAGCCAGATATCAGGTGTGTTAAGCCAAATCAAGTTAACTCATGACATTTGGGTCACACAACACTTCCCAATGCCATAACTAAGCCATAAATGCCAAATGTGGCACAGATTATCCCCAAATGTGTCTGCTATCTGGACAGGGTGGTGACTGATTGTAGTACTGACCTAATTGTATCAATATCATTTACAATAAAAGGGTACATCTAACTAATTGCACAAGGAGCTCCAAGAAGTCAGTGGTATGGTTTTCATGTCTTAGGGGATACAAAAGCAGAACATTTTTCTTGGCATTTATCTGAGAACACCTTGACCCTCCTCTGTAATCTACAGGGTCATCCATCAGCACCACTGTTCCTACTGTACATCCCTCAATCAATACACACTGCTAACACTACAACTCAATAGTCACCTAAACAGCCCAGATACCTCATTCAACAATTCTCTCATCCTGCTTGAGCCTCATCCAGATCTCCAATAAGTTGATGTGGTTTAGGACACAGTATGCCTCAGTGACTTTGATAGAAACGACTGGGCTATTTACGTCACTATTGAGGTCTAGTCATTAGCAATATTAGCCTCACAGCTCTAGTTTGCCAAATGTCTTGGTTTGCTGATAACATCTGGGGTGATCAAATAAATATATAATAATGTTGTATTTTTCACAGTACATCAAATGTCACAATATTCATTTATTCAATATTTAGCACAATGTGTTGCATTAAATTCAGTTTAAATGTTTACAATAAAACATGCAGTTAGTCACTGTTTCTGAATAGCAATGCTAATCTTTTCTAACATTACGTTTCAGTGCTATGTTTACACTTTATGCTAAACAATTAAATAATTGTTTGTTGCAACAAGCTGCATATTTCATTAAAGGTTTAATGAACTATTATCTTAATTGTTTTTATTTTTAGTTAGCATATAGCTGAAATCTAATGATGGTTATATAATAGCAGTTGCATTCTAGTGCGATAAGCTGTATGTTTTATATTCAATTAACGTATGATCTGATTATTTGACTAATCTTAAAAAATAATTGGTGATTAGTCGACTATAAAAATAATCATTTATGGCAGCCCATACATGTTATTGCCCAGCCCCATGTGCGTATTATATTATATATGTATGTATTGAAACTAGGCTAAAAGCAAGTTTGTTGATTTGCTGAATTCCAGCCTGCAGTATCTGAGCTAAATTAGACTGAAAACGTGGCAGGATCTTCTCTTGGCTCAAAGGCGGGCTATCACAGATGGCCGTCATGTTGAGAGGTTTCGGGACCAAAAATAAAACACAGACGGGGGCGATTTGTCAGCAGAGACAAAAGGAGGTCGTAATTGATGGTGTGATGTACAGTAGGAGGAGTGATGGGAGACCCAGCAGAAGGGTCTTGTGATAAAAATCTGAGCAATATTTCTGCCTAAACAATGTGTAAGCTTAACATACTAAAGCAGGAAGCTTAATTTAGCTTAGCAAAGTATCCAAATGCTTTGAACCGATCATATTCTACATTTCTTCTTGTTTAATTGTCTCTGGAAGCTGACTGGTGTATCAATTTTCCAGTAAGAGTATATAGATGCTAGTTAAAAACAAATACTGATAGCATATTAATAACACACATACAACAATACAATTCAAAGTCCTTTATTTTGAAGCCAGTGCTTCTTACTGTGTCTGGCTCACAGATATTTAAACCTATCGGAGAGCTTCATAGGAGAGAGAAAAGACAGGGAATACGAGAGAACAATTGCAGTTCAGAGAGCTTCCTTTTCTTTTCTAAAAGAAACACTGATTTAAAGGTTTTGAGCAAAAGCCTGAGACATTTTGTGGAGATGTCTGGAGATCTCTAAAGGAGGTTTTGAGTCCAGTTTGGCTGAATTTAGGATGTGTGGAGGGCTGGGAGAAGTTTAAGAGCTGCGAGATGAGTTAGAACATTCAGCTAAAGCTCACTCAAAGCTCACATCTACAAGGTGGACCAAACAAGGTAGCTGTGTTTAATAGGACAGTGTTTAAAATCTCCAGCAGCTCTGCTATGTCTCATCCACTAAAACTGATTCTAGATTAGCATTTCCTGCTCCAAAATGGCTGACGCAGCATTCAGCTACACACGTTTTTGATATTCTGTAAAGCTCCCAGTAAACTTCTGCGTGAAAGTTTGAGTGGATTTAGAGACATTCCAATGATGTATTTTTATAGGAACAACTAGGCTATTTGAGTGACTACTGAGCTCTGTTAGCAGGGTTAGGGTGACCAGATTTGGGTTTCTGAAAAGGAGGACACTTTTTTTTTTTTTTTTTTTAGATAGATGGATAGATAGATAGATAGATAGATACTTTATTAATCCCTTGCGGGAAATTCAGGAAAAATGTAAAAATTGCATTCATTGAACAGCACAAAACATAGTAGTACACTAACAAAAACATACACTGACATGTTTTGAGTGTAATAGTGAAAGACTAAGTAAAAAAAAGAATAATTTCTTTGTCACAAAGAAATCTTTGACTTTAGCCGAAGAGCTCTCGCCCCTGGCTCTGGCTGCTTTCGCGTGCTTTGTTGAATTGACGTGCACCTGCAGATCGTTGGCACCTTTATTTGCCACAGACACATAAGTGCCTGCCTTGCACGTCAAGCACTCTGCCTCATACGGATCACGACCCTGGCGAAAGCACGGGAATATTTTCTTCAACTCCTCCGTAAACGTACACTTTCGTTTCGGCATTGCCGTAGAACCGCCGGACACACACGGGCTTCCGCTTGTAAACACTCGGGGGTAGAGTGGTAAGCCCACGTTTTCTTCTTAACACACACACAATGCAAAGTAGATAGATTTGAGGAGAAGGGCGTGACTAATTTGCGATACAGAGAAACCTGGAATGGAGTGGAATGGAACGGAGTGGCAATTCTAATCACTATGCACTGTACATGTATTATGTTTGAGGCAGTCGTACAAAATTCCGGACGATTTTGAAATTCCCCCCGGACATTTTTTAACGTCTCAAAAGTAGGACATGTCCGGGAAAAAGAGGACGTCTGGTCACCCTAAGCAAGGTTGGCCTCAGTGTTCCAGATATGAAATGAAGAAGTCAAATTTGCACTGCATCTGAGGTAAGTATAAAATTGTATAAATGTGATTCTTATCGATGGGATGCAGTCGGCACTTGTACACAACACAAGCAGTTATTATCGCTGTTGATTGAGTGTGAAGGCACTCAGCAGTGTGTGTGTGTGTGTGTGTGGACAACAGATGGGCTGAGGAAGGACATACTGATTCATACCGCTTTACATCACACAGGGCAAGACAGCTAGAATGATAAGAGGAGAGAGAAAGTCTGTATGACATAATCAAGTACAAATATAATTACTTGCAATATAGCAAAGTTTGTGCACCACTGCTCACATTCACTAGTGAGGCCTTCCTTAAGCTGTGAATGAAGTTTTGCTGGTTATTTACTGGGCTATTTAGGTGGCTAGTGTTCGTTAGCACTGTTAGCCTCACAGCTCCAGTTTCAAAACTAAAACTAAATTTAACACCAGACGTGTCTTGGCTGATTGACTACATCTGAAGTAAGTGGAAAAATTGGGCAAATAGGATAATTATACACAGATGATAAAATAATAGCTGTTCTAAAGTTCAAGTTTCATTGTTATTTCAATTGTCTACAGTACAGTACATAATAAAATGAAACAACCTGGGCCCTGAGTGGCTCAGCAGGCTAAGGCACTGACATTATGACCAGAGGATCACGAGTTTGAATCCCAGTCATAAGTCAGAAGGAGGCATGTGCATGTCTTCACCCTTCTAGAGTCAGGGACAGTGCAAAGTGATGGGGAGAGCCACCAATGTGATGGGTTAATTGGCGACTACCACATTGGGAAAGGGAGAAAATTGGCCAAAAATGTATTAATAAATAAATAAATAAATAAAAATGACACAACATTCCTCCAGGACCAGGTGCAACACAGAACACAAGACATATTGGTATGTGTAGAAGGTTGTGAGGATGGGAAGTGGCAGGTGGGCTTTCTTTGGTTTCCTCAGAAAGTAGAGATGCTGTTGGGCTTTTTTACTTATGGAGCTGCTGTTCAGGGACCAGGTGATGTTCTTCACCAGTTGAACACCAAGGAATTTGGTGCCCTTGACAATCTCCACAGGGGAGCTATCAGTGATCAGTGAAGAGTGGTCCCTTCATGATTTACTAAATTCAACAACAATCTCCTTGGTTTTGTCAACATTCAGAGACAGGTTGCTGACTTTGCACCAGTCTGTTAGTCGATTCACCCCCTCTCTGTAGGCGGACTCGTCATTTGTACTCATGAAAACCACCACAGTCGTGTCATCTGCAAACTTAATGATGTGGTTGGATCTGTGCATTGCTGCACAGTCATAAGTCAGCAGGGTGAACAGCAGTGGACTGAGCATGCAACCCTGCCCTGAGGGGCCCAGTGTGGTGGTGCTGGAGGTGTTTGAACTGAACCGGACAGACTGCGGTCTCCCAGTCAGAAAGTTGAGGACTCAAATTGCATAGAGAGGTGGACAGTCCAAGTGATCAGGTGCTGAGGGATGATGGTGTTGAATGCCAAGCTAAAGTCTATGAACAGCAATCTGATGTGTCTTTCCTGTTTAGGTGAGTGAGTGCAAGGTGGGTGGTACTGGCTATGACATCATCTGTGGAGCGGTTGGGGTGATATGCAAACTGCAGTTGGTCTAATGTGGGTGGCAGCAGGGCTTTCATGTGCTTCATGACAAGCATCTTGAAGCACTTCATGACGATGGGCATGAGTGCAATGTGATGGTAGTTATTGTGGCACAACACTGACTGCCTCTTTGGTACCAGCATGATGACGGTCGACTTGGTGAATGACAAAGCTGCTCAGAGACATGTGAAGATGTCTCAGAGGACGTCTGCCAGCTGGTCTACACATTCTATGAGCACTTTACCAGGGATGTTATCGGGTCCTGCAGCTTTCCGTGGGTCGACTCTAGGGCTTTCCTCGCATCCGCTGTGGATAGGCAAAGCACAGTCATTGGGAGGAGGTATTATTTTCCTCAAAACCACATTGTTCTGTGCCTCGAACCAAGTGTAGAAGTTGTTCAGCACATCTGGGAGGGAGGCATCACTGTCACAGGCAGGTGGAGAAGACCTGTAGTTGGTGATGGCCTGGATGCCCTGTCACATGTGCCATGTGTCTCCGCTGTTTTGGAAGTAGCTGTTGATGTTCTGGCTTTGGGCTTGCTTCACTTCTTTGATGCCCGGAACAGTTTGGCTCTTGCTGTACGCAGGCCAGTCTTTCCACCTGACTTGAAGGCGGAGTCTCAGGCCCTCAGCAGTGCACACACGTGGTCATCCATTTCTTCTGGTTAGGTCGTGTGGTGATGGACTTGATGACGATGACATCATTAATTCATTTGCTGATTTAGCATGTTGTGTACTCATCCAGGTTGGTGAGGCTGCCATCTGTAGCAGCCTCCTTAAACATGCCCCAATCAGTGTACTCAAAACAGTCCTGGACAGCAGTGATTGCTCCTGTTGGCCAGGTTTTGAACTGCTTCAGAACAGGTTTTGTGAGTCTGATGAGTGGCCTGTATGTTGGAATTAACATAATTCCACAGTGGTCCGAGTATCCGAGGCGGGGGCAGGCTCTGCACAGCATCCAGCACATTTGCCCCCCTTGTTGTAAAGTTCACATGCTGATGGAATTTGGGGAGAATAGTCCTGAGATTTGCATGATTGAAATCTCCAGCAACAATGAAGTCCATATGGGTGTGAGCTCTACAGATCACTGACAGCTCCATGCAATTCCCACAGTGCATCTCTTGCATTGGCGCATATGCCAACCAAAACCATAACACTGTGTTTGTGTGCTAAGTAAAATGGGCTGATACCTCATGACAACAAACTCCACCAGTGGAGAACAGTGCTTTGTGTCAAGCACATTGTCTTTACACCATTCCAATACAATAGTAAAGCCTAATTAATGTAAAAAGAACAGCTGACCTAAATATGTATATAATAGTAAACATGGATCAGATTTGGCTTATTTAGTTTACATCTGCTAATGCTGCTCACATAACTCAGTAGTCACTAAAACAGCTCAGTCGTTTTTGCAGAAATACATCACCAGAACTTCAACCAGCCCAAACCTCATCCAGATGTTAATGAAGGTCGCAGACTAGCAGATGTGATTTAGGACAAAGACTTACTGCACATTATAAAAACGAACAGAAACCTGAGTGACCTGCAGTGGTGAGCTTTTATTCGTTTTTTAAAGTTCACCAAAGCTAAGCTCAAAATAAGGTTAAGCTTATGTATACAAGGTTGAACAACAAAGTAAATGAGTTGCACCTCTGTCAGATATACAGTATTTTCCCTTTTCATATTGTCAATATGTCATAACTGTCATAATCCAACCCTGATGTTATTGAGCACAAAGGCCTAACTTTAGACCACACAGTGTTTCATTGGCCTATTCTACCTACGAATGCTTTGACTAAACCAACATTTGGAACTGTTCACACTTTAGAGAGTGTGTGTAAGGTGCTCCTCAATCTACCACTTCAATGCAACCTTTGTTTTTGTGATACAATCTTAACTCCATAGGAAATGACTTGAGAACATATTTAGAAAATGGGTTTATCCCATCACAAGATCACTGAAAATGTACCGGATATATCTTAGGGAATCATGTTTGCCAGGTTACGGGTTGTCAACCAGTTCATCTGAACTCCAATTTCCTGAGATATCTGGCTGATCGGCCGATACGGCTTTTCAATGGCCAATATTTAAAGAACAAGGCACCTGATGGACAACATAAAATCTTGTCTTTTTTTGCACCTGAGGAAATAAACAAAATAATTGTTGATTTGAGACAAAAAGCATCATCAGTCATGCTTTCATCTGGTGAACAGAAATTGAAACGAGGGGAGCTCCAACATTGTTCTAGACTGATGAGGCTGCCTGTAAATATGACGTTTTTTGTTTACCAGCATCATGACTGTAAGACGATTGTTTAAAAAGAATTAACCAATGTAAATTATCAAAAACTAGCAATAATTTACCAGATTAATTGGTCAGTCAATCAAACACTGAACCACTATAGATAGGACTTGTTCTTTCAGGACATCCCACAGATGCAGGGAACATTAGATGCAACTGTTGCAGTGGCGATTGCTCTAAGACTGCAATGTCTTAAATGTCAAAAAATAAGTGATCAATAATATACTGTTGTGTGTACATGTCATTGACTAAATATGCGCTACAACGCGCTCAACTTTTGTTCAGAATCAGCTTCTTGTCACTGGTAACGACGCGGCTTTCCTCTCACTCATTCCCGCAGCTTCACAGTACTTTAAACAGGGTGGACGCTCAGCATCCACAGAGTTCAATGGCAAAGCAAAGCGTGCAGCGAAACGAGACCAGTCATTGGATGAATCCTGGGCTTTGTCCCGCCCATCGGACACCCAGCGTCTCTGGGGGTCTATGGGGCAGTGGGCTGGCCTCGGCTGGCCCGGACGCTCAGCTTCTGCATGATGATTGGATGATGTGTCTGAGGCTGAATCCCTTTTTGATTGACAGCTAAATGAGCGAATCAGCGATCTTTTGGTGTAAACATCCGTGGGAGCATTTTTTTTAAATTTTCATTCTGTTCTGAGTTGAACCGAAGACTTTCCTTATCCTCTTAGCGGCATTTTCTTTGTTAAAAACGACTAGCGACAAATCGAGCTTCTATTTCTGGTGTTTTTTTGTAGCTGCTTGTGTTTGAGACTGACTTCTATCACTCTTTCTGACTTCTATTGCAGTTTCTGTCCAGCGGTAGCACTCACAGGCGGACACACTTCACACTAAGCCTCGCGCCAGTAAAGAGCTTCTGTTTTTAAAGTGGCTCAAGTCTTACACCCGCAACACCATGAGCCAAGGCTGTTTAAGCAGCCTAGCTCTGCTAGCCATTGAGAGGACTAGTCAAGTCCCTGGAAAAGACGCCTTGTTGGTACGACAGGGTCACAGATCATTTTCTTGAAAAAGAATGGAGGGTAGAATTTACATATAAATAAACCGACACATTTTATGATGTAGGCCGGAATTGAGCTTCCCCTCCTTGAAAGACCAGCATCCAACACTGAACTGTTGGTAGTATCTGACCACTTGTTAACTTGGACCACCCTCTGCAACTTCTCACTTGGGAGCTTGTTTGGGCAGTTAATGGGCATCACTTGAGCTAAAATTCAGACCAATCCTGAAATTGGCAAATCCAAATTGCCTTTAAAATTAGCTAAAATCACACAGCGTAGGCCTGGTTTTACAGAAATGGAAGCAGTTCTGCCATGAGACTCTGCTATGCTACATCATTTATGAATCTGAATAATCACAGCCCTCCACCTGCAGATATAACAAACTAACCAGCATTCTCGCTCTGATGCTTTCAGTTTGCTAATGTTATGAAGCTCCACTCTTTCCTCCCCATTATCACCAGTGCAGCCCTTCTACTCAGCAGGACCTGCTACGGTCTGATGCACCAAGATCCGGGCCCAGGACGGAGCTTTTGCCAAAAAGACTTGATTCTCATCTATAACTAAAACGTACAAACTGAAATATGTGATTAAAAGCTATGGCATTCAAAGTTACTGACTGAGTCTTCTTGACCAAACTTAAAGGATCTGCTGATGTGATTTTAGATACTGCAGGACAGCTTCAGAGTCCATAACTTGGGTTACATCACTACAAGCATGAAATTGTGCAGCATTAGTGTGGGTATCAGTGCAAAAGTGTTTGAGCCCATCCCCCTTCACCCTCATCCACCCCAACACCACCTGACATGTTAAGTAGGACATATGGGTCAAGGGCTAGTGCTGGACAAAGCTGGGCCTCCTAAGCAGCCGAAAGCTCTCGAAATCCACAAAGCGATTGTCTAGCCAGACAAGACGGAGGGATAGGTTACTATGTGCAATGGTTTAGTCAAAAATGGCCAAAAATTAAACAATTGTCAGTTTTTAACTTAAAAATATCACTCATAATATTCAGCACATACTGGTTCCTCAATCAAACCAACTCTCTTTTATACAAATTTATACATTCCATAAAAAAACCTTAAAAGGGAAAATCTGTCATTTTTATAAAAAATTTTTTTTTCATTTTTTCTTCTATAATATACAACTCACATGAGATGAAGAATCAAACTGCTTTGTAGTCTCTGAATGAAACAGTTTATGTTCCAAAGAGGGTCTTTCATATGGGGGTGGCAGCCTAGGGTGGAGCTTATTTTTTAACTTGATCAGAAAATTGGTCTTACCCTCTTATATTGTTTCTCTATTACATAAAACCATAATCTGAAAATATTAGGGCTTTTCGTTCATATTTACTGGCAGCTCAATCGGACTAAAGTTTTATAGTTGTAGTTAAATTCTACATCAAATGACACAGAACAATGGAAAGATCGAAACCTCCTGTCTCTCTTCCATTAGCATGCTCCAATCTCAAACATGCTAATTATGACTTTTTGGACACTATTTGTTGATTCTTAATAACTCAGCCAATGACCAGCATATTTAATAATGAGTTAAATTATCTGACTTTTATGTTGAAAATGGTGCTTTGCAAAGGTTGGCAATTTCATCATAACTGTGCATTTATAGGCAAATTGTGAAGTAAACACAATGGCACAAGATCAAAATGACAAATATATCTGCTGGGATCGACTGTAACCGAGTTAACAGGTTCAAAACTCCCATCAGTTCACATGGCACTTGGCTTCTTTATGCACCAGCATCTAGAACTAAATAAAATGGTTCAAGAAACATCAGATGTTGCAGTGCAGGAGATTTCCCTATTTTGGAATAAAGTTAGAATTCCCATAAGAGACCAACAGCACTGGTAAAAAAAATGGAAAAATCTTTGAACAGTGGAGATTTCTGATGAAAAACAAAGGACGGCAGTCAGAAGCAAAATAAAAAGGAAGCATTGCAGCATTTTCTGTTGTTCTATTATTAAAGGTTGTATTAAACTAAGTGTTATGCTTTGGTAATTTTTACTTTTTATTTTTTAATTTGACTTATTTCTAAAACAAGGTTTAATATTTCACACTCAGTTCAGTAAAGTTGTTATGATCAAACTTTGAGCTCTTTGAGCCACCTCTAAATATTATCATAGGACTCTCAAATTTTACAATTTTTTTTTTATCCATTAAAGAAACTTTTTGAGGGGTAAGACTTTAGAAAATCTAAACTTTTCTAAAATGTTATTTGTAAGCTCCACCCTAGGGCGGCCATATTTAGTACAGACACTCCAGTACATCCAGATCACTGGGTGTCAGTATAATGGTTTTGTAACATTAAGAATCACTGGAGAAAAATCACTGATTGCTCCTTTAAGTGTGGATGAATGTAAAGCAAAGCCCGTCCACTCTCCACCTACTTTACTACTTTAGTTTTGATTATGTACAGCGGTCTCTTTGGACTTACCATTTCTACATAGCTTTTCTGGACACTCAAAGCTCTTAGACATTTGGGACAAACATTAGAGTCACCTCATTCAGCACCAATGATCCACCTGAAATCAATGTACCCTGACACACACCATGTGTCCAAATATTTGTGGATGCCCCTTCTAATGAATGCATTCAGTTGCCAGAGAAGTACAAACGTGCACACACACAGTTTGTCTAGTCCTTGTAGAGAAGTACTGCCAATAGAAAAGGACCAAACATCAACCTAATAGAACCATGTCTAATGCCAGGTGTGGGCTAGAGAAGTATACAGCCCCCCAGTAATGTGGAACTGTGTTCTCTACTCCACTCAATACTCTTGGGATGAGGTGATGGTGGTGGTTGTTATCATCCAACATCCTGATGGTCTTGTGACTAAATGCAATCAAATCCTTATAACAAGGCTCCAAAATCAAATAGAAAGCCTCCCTGGACAGTAAAGACATCTACTCCAGCATTCCCTTTATCATGGGCCATGATATCAGAAGAAACAGTGAGCAAGCAGGTGTCCCAATACTTTTTTTGTCCATGGCGTGACACAGTCATGAGATGAATGAACTTGTATAAATACACAAATGCAGTCAGATGTAGAGTCTTATGAAGTTGCCTCTGAACAAACATGGGACAGTAGGATGCTGCCAGCGCTGAGTCACAGGCGTAACCGGACACCACTGACACAGCGTCCAGGGTTAAACAAAGTGGCAATACAGCATGTTTGTATAGTCAAACTCAGCACTGCAGGCTTTTCCTGTTCACAAGTCAAGCCAACAGAGCACGAGGCATTTCAATATTTACACACTGACCAATGGAATAAGTGTTTGACTGAAGTATCTGGACCAGAACCACCAAGACGGGTTTGATACTGGAGCTACAAAGACTATTGTAAACTACCAACACTAATGTACCTACTGGAAGCTCAAACCTCACCATATAGATCTGCCTGAGCATTTACTTTGGCTTTCATTTCATATCAGAATATTATGAACACCTATCTATGGTGTTAATAACAACCAGTGGCTCAGATGACCAGTGACATGGGCTGTATTAAGTGATGGAAGGTATCCAGAGGCACGTGGCGCATCGACTGCACTCACTCATGACAGTTGATGATCCATCAGACACTAGAGTTCCATTGGGAGGCACTCAATGAAAAAGAAATCCATTCTCTGCACACCTTCAGTACGGTGGCTCTAGAACATCCCACAAAGTTACTGATGCTGCCACCACCATGCTTCACTCAGTATGCTATTATCATTGACATCAGTCACATCACGTCCTTTGCCCGGGATGAAGGTTTTACACTCGTGTGCCCACTTCTTTTTACATGCAGTAAACCCTGTCACGTAACATCTATGACATCATTCCATCATCATATTTCTGCATTTTCAGGCCTGCAACACATCTAACAACAACAACAACCCTATATAGATTCACACTTGTGTGTTTGCAGGAAGAATCGGACAAAATAACATCTGAAATGCTTTTTGAGAAAGAATGGCAACTTTTTTAATAATAGTACATCATAAAGTGGCAGAAACCACACAAGTCAGTCTATTTGAGGTTACTGTTACACATATCTTGAAACTAAATGTGATAAGACAGGCATGCTGTTATCATAATGCTAATAGCTTACATTCCTGTGTTCCCATAGTCCTGCTGTATGTTTCCAATGGTCCAAGTGTTCCAAGTTCCCAGTGTACTGTGTTCTCAGGGTCTTATATTCTTGGGTGCTACATTCCCAGGCCCCAGGTTCCTAGTGTACAATGTTTTCAGGGCCCAATGTACCCTTGGTTGTATTTTCTTAGGGTACTTTGTTCCTAGAGCCTTACATTCCCATGGTTCTATGATCTCAGGGTCTTTTGCCCCCTTGGTTATGCTCCTAATTTGATAACACACTAACCCTTCTATTCTGCTCTACATTATTTATATTGGCCATTTTGTGTGTGTGTAAGGTTTCCTACAACAGTCATGTTAAGTAACAATAAGCACACAGTTCACCTCCATTAGCCTCACAGCTCCGGTGGAATTTTACAGGAGCTTCAGGCAGTAAAAGTCTTGGCTTTAGCTGATAATCTACACTTGATTGGGGAAAATAATAAACAATTCTGTCCATTAGAGCTCACAGCTTTGCATAATCTGGGTTAGGTGGAGTCAGTTTCTGCTTTTAGGCCACTGTTCATTAGCCCACTTTGAAAGGACACAGAGACACACGTGCCCTCGACGTACCTACACACCATTATCAACAAAACACCAGCAGCTCAGACCTTTTAAACTGTTGCGTAACCACTGCACCCAAGCAGAGGTCAAGTAACAGCCTAGTGTGAGTTCATCGGAAACAGGATATGATGTAATCATAAACCTGTTGGACCAGTCAACATGGCATTAATAACAAGACAAATACACACTGCATATACAAACTGCTGCTGTTCTGAATCTGAAAGCTGGACTGTAACACTGTTGGACCACAAGATCATCGATGATCACTGAACTTTGCTGGTCAAAAGCCTTGGATGGCAAACAAAAGGATGCTTGACCAAAACAATTATTAGCTCCCAAAGGGGGCTAGGACTGTAGGACTGACAATATCACAGCTGAATTGTGACAAAACGTTGACAGCTGGTGCCTCACTCAAACCATCCAATCAAAGCTGAGCTCAGCATGAATTACCATATAAGGCAAAATGACTTGTTTCAGGAAAAGGCAAAAACACTGCATTAAATGGGAGCTTAAAACCACTTCTGGGCATTTTTCACCTTGACCAATGTTACTTAACCACTATGCAGACAGGGGCGTAGCCCCAAATTTTGGGCCCTATTCACAAGCAGTGCCCAGGGCCCCTATTACCCATATTAATAAATATTATTTCCTTTAATATTTAAAGGAAAATAAAATTGAGGCTTGAGGTCCTGGTAACTCAGTTCTACTTTTCACCCCACTATGACAACCCCTGTGTGTAGACATCAGAGAACAGTTTAAATTAAAAGAGCAAAAAAAAGTCTTTAATAAGACAGAATAAAAGTCTTTAATAAGACAGAATAAAAGTCTTTAATAAGACAGAATAAAAGTCTGTTTCCACACGTTAGTCCAAAACGACTCATGGTTTTTCTTACACTTTTGTTATGAGGAAACCACTTAACATCTTACTGAACATCACAGTCTGGGAAAATGCTATTTGCTGGCTGTCAACAAATCATTTGATTGCTGCTACCCAAGATATTATTTGTAATGTCATTTGTGTCTGCTGCAATATGACCATTCAAAAGGTCACAGAATGTAAATAGTCTCTGTAAATCACCAAGATTTCCATATTGCATCTCAATACCTCATGCAAGACCTCTGACCAGTCCGTAGGACCATGAAAAAAACATTCAGGGTACTTCTAGACATAGAACTATTACAGAATTCAAGTGCAGTCTGTTCAGCTCCAGCAGAAGTCTAAGACATGTAAGAAACAAGGCTGATTAAAGAGCAGATGTGGGATCAGTGTTTAATAATGAGATCACCTACTCATCCTTCTGCCGGAGGCTGTCTGGCCAAGCATTGGTCATCTGGTTCCACTCTGAGCACTTTGGTACCTTACCGAACGGGGTCATATGTGTCCGGCCAAGAATGAAAGCAGAACGATTTTGAGAAAAAGTGAAAGTAAAGTTTGAGCAGTCTCCTCCCACTTTTATAACTGCTGCCAAGGGACCACCCCTCCTTCACCTGGACTTACAATCTCCACCAGGGGGACCACCCATTCTCCCACACAATTTGATTGATGTGCAGTATCAACACTTAACAGGAAGCTGTGATATCACACTCAGAGCCTTTATTGATCAGCTGAAGTATCTAATTATAATGATCTTACATTTGTGGAGAAGCTCCGAGTCACAAAAAAGCTGAGCTGGACTTAAGGAGCTGACCTGCTGTCAGTGTATGTGTGTGTGTGTGTGTGTGTGTGTGTGTGTGTGTGTGTGTGTGTGTGTGTGCGCGAGTGTGTGACACCATATGGCTACCACACTGAACAGATATACAGAGTCA